>JARQOD010002927.1:15000-71180 GCA_033576555.1 Oophaga sylvatica
TGTCCCAGCAGTCACCTCTCCGCTCATCACCCAGAATCCTCCAGTGCCGTCTGTATAATGTCCCAGCAGTCACCTCTCCTCATCACCAGAATCCTCCAGTGCCGTCCTGTATAATGTCCCAGCAGTCACCTCTCCGCTCATCACCCAGAATCTCCAGTGCTCTCCTGTATAATGTCCCAGCAGTCACCTCTCCTCTCATCACCAGAATCCTCCAGTGCCGTCCTGTATAATGTCCAGCAGTCACCTCTCCACTCATCACCAGAATCCTCCAGTGCCGTCCTGTATAATGTCCCAGCAGTCACCTCTCCCTCATCACCCAGAAATCCTCACAGTGCCGTCCTGTATAATGTCCAGCAGTCACCTCTCCCCTCATCACACCAGAATCCTCCAGTGCCGTCCTGTATAATGTCCCAGCAGTCACCTCTCCGCTCATCACCCAGAATCCTCCAGTGCCGTCCTGTATAATGTCCCAGCAGTCACCTCTCCACTCTATCACCCAGAATCCTCCAGTGCCGTCCTGTATAATGTCCAGCGTCACCTCTCCTCATCACCCAGAATCCTCCAGTGCCGTCCTGTATAATGTCCCAGCAGTCACTCTCCCTCATCACCAGAATCCTCCAGTGCTCTCCTGTATAATGTCCAGCAGTCACCTTCCCTCATCACCAGAATCCTCCAGTCCTGTATAATGTCCAGCAGTCACCTCTCGCTCATCACCAGATTCCGTGCAGTCCTGTATAATGCCCCAGCAGTCACCTCTCCCTCATCACCCAGAATCATCCAGTGCCGTCCTGTATAATGTCCCAGCAGTCACCTCTCGCTCATCACCAGAATCCTCAGTGCGTCCTGTATAATGTCCCGCAGTCACCTCTCTCTCATCACCAGAATCCTCCAGTGCCGTCCTGTATAATGTCCAGCAGTCACCTCTCCCTCATCACCCAGAATCCTCCAGTGCTGTCCTGTATATTCCCAGCAGTCACTCTCCCCTCATCACCCAGAATCCTCAGTGTCGTCCTGTATATGCCCCAGCAGTCACCTCTCCCCTCATCACCAGAATCCTCCAGTGTCGTCCTGTATAATGCCCAGCAGTCACCTCTCCCCTCATCACCCAGAATCCTCCAGTGCCGTCCTGTATTTATGTCCAGCAGTCACCTCTCCGCTCATCACCAGAATCCTCCAGTGCCGTCCTGTATAATGTCCCAGCAGTCACCTCTCCGCTCATCACCCAAGAATCCTCCAGTGCCATCCTGTATAATGTCCCCAGCAGTCACCTCTCCCTCATCACCAGAATCCTCCAGTGCCGTCCTGTATAATGTCCAGCAGTCACCTCTCCGCTAATCACCCAGAATTTCCCCCAGTGCCGTCCTGTATAATGTCCCAGCAGTCACCTCTCCCTCATCACCCAGAATCCTCCAGTGCCGTCCCGTATAATGTCCCCGCAGTCTCCTCTCCACTCATCACCCCGAATCCTCCAGTGCCGTCCTGTATATGTCCAGCAGTCACCTCTCCCCTCATCACCCAGAATCCTCCAGTGTCGTCCTGTATAATGTCCCAGCATTCACCTCTTTCCCCTCATCACCCAGAATCCTCCAGTGCTTCCTGTATAATGCCCAGCAGTCACCTCTCCCCTCATCACCAGAATCCTCCAGTGCGTCCTGTATAATGTCCCAGCAGTCTCCTCTCCACTCATCACCCAGAATCCTCCAGTGCCGTCCTGTATAATGTCCCAGCAGTCACCTCTCCCCTCATCACCCCGAATCCTCCAGTGTCGTCCCGTATAATGCCCAGCAGTCACCTCTCCCTCATCACCCCGAATCCTCCAGTGCCGTCTGTATAATGTCCCAGCAGTCACCTCTCCCCTCATCACCCAGAATCCTCCTGTGCCGTCCTGTATAATGTCCCAGCAGTCACTCTCCCTCATCACCCAGAATCCTCCAGTGCCGTCCTGTATAATGTCCCAGCAGTCACCTCTCCCTCATCACCCAGAATCCTCCAGTGCCGTCCTGTATAATGTCCCAGCAGTCACCTCTCCCATCATCACCCAGAATCCTCCAGTGCTGTCTGTATAATGTCCCGCAGTCACCTCCCCTCATCACCCAGAATCCTCCAGTGCCGTCCTGTATAATGTCCCAGCAGTCACCTCTCCCCTCATCACCCAGAATCCTCCAGTGCTGTACTGTATAATGTCCCAGCAGTCACCTCTCCTCTCATCACCCAGAATCCTCCAGTGCTGTCCTGTATAATGTCCCAGCAGTCACCTTCCCCTCATCACTCAGAATCCTCCAGTGCCGTCCTGTATAATGTCCCAGCAGTCACCTCTCCTCTCATCACCAGATCCTCCAGTGCCGTCCTGTATAATGTCCCAGCAGTCACCTCTCCTCTCATCATCCAGAATCCTCCAGTGCCATCCTGTATAATGTCCCAGCAGTCACCTCTCCGCTCATCACCAGAATCCTCCAGTGCCGTCCTGTATAATGTCCCAGCAGTCACCTCTCCTCTCATCACCCCGAATCCTCCCGTGCAGTCCTGTATAATGTCCCAGCAGTCACCCCTCCTCTCATCATCCAGAATCTCCAGTGCCATCCTGTATAATGTCCAGCAGTCACCTCTCCGCTCATCACCCAGAATCCTCCAGTGCCGTCCTGTATAATGTCCCAGCAGTCACCTTCCTCTCATCACCAGAATCCTCCAGTGCAGTCCTGTATAATGTCCAGCAGTCACCTCTCCGCTCATCACCCAGAATCCTCCAGTGCCGTCCTGTATAATGTCCCAGCAGTCACTCTCCCCCCATCACCAGAATCCTCCAGTGTCGTCCTGTATAATGCCCCAGCAGTCACCTCTCCCTCATCCCCCAGAATCCTCCAGTGCGTCTGTATAATGTCCCAGCAGTCACCTCTCCCCTCATCACCCAGAATCCTCCAGTGCCGTCCTGTATAATGCCCAGCAGTTACCTCTCCCCTCATCACCCAGAATCCTCCAGTGCCGTCCTGTATATGTCCAGCAGTCACCTCTCCCCTCATCACCCAGAATCCTCCAGTGCCGTCCTGTATAATGTCCCAGCAGTCTCCTCTCCACTCATCACCAGAATCCTCCAGTGCCGTCCTGTATAATGTCCCAGCAGTCACCTCTCCCCTCATCACCCAGAATCCTCCAGTGTCGTCCTGTATAATGCCCAGCAGTCACCTCTCCCCTCATCACCCAGAATCCCCCAGTGCCCTCCTGTATAATGTCCCAGCAGTCACCTCTCCACTCATCACCCAGATCCTCCAGTGCCGTCCTCTATAATGTCCAGCAGTCACCTCTCCCCTCATCACCCAGAATCTCCAGTGCCGTCCTGTATAATGTCCCAGCAGTCACCTCTCCGCTCATCACACAGAATCCTCCAGTGCTGTCCTGTATAATGTCCCGCAGTCACCTCTCCAGTCATCACCCAGAATCCTCCCGTGCTGTCCTGTATAATGTCCCAGCAGTCACCTCTCCTCTCATCACCAGAATCCCCCAGTGCTGTCCTGTATAATGTCCCAGCAGTCACCTCTCCGCTCATCACACAGAATCCTCCAGTGCTGTCCTGTATAATGTCCCAGCAGTCACCTCTCCAGTCATCACCCAGAATCCTCCAGTGCCGTCCTGTATAATGTCCCAGCAGTCACCTCTCCGCTCATCACCCAGAATCCTCCAGTGCCGTCCCGTATAATGTCCCAGCAGTCACCTCTCCTCTCATCATCCAGAATCCTCCAGTGCCATCCTGTATAATGTCCCAGCAGTCACCTCTCCCTCATCACCCAGAATCCTCCAGTGCCGTCCTGTATAATGTCCCAGCAGTCCTCTCCCTCATCACCCAGAATCCTCCAGTGCCGTCCTGTATAATGTCCCAGCAGTCACCTCTCCTCATCACCCAGAATCCTCCAGTGCCGTCCTGTATAATGTCCCAGCAGTCACCTCTCCCCTCATCACCAGAATCCTCCAGTGTCGTCCTGTATAATGTCCCAGCAGTCACCTCTCCCTCATCACCCAGAATCTCCAGTGCCGTCCTGTATAATGTCCCAGCAGTCACCTCTCCCCTCATCACCAGAATCCTCCAGTGCCGTCCTGTATAATGTCCAGCAGTCTCTCTCCACTCATCACCCAGAATCCTCAGTGTTGACCTGTATAATGTCCCAGCAGTCACCTCTCCATCATCACCCAGAATCCTCCAGTGCTGTCCTGTATAATGTCCCAGCAGTCACCTCTCCAGTCATCACCCAGAATCCTCCAGTGCCGTCCTGTATAATGTCCAGCAGTCACCTCTCGCTCATCACCCTGAATCCTCCCGTGCAGTCCTGTTTAATGTCCCAGCAGTCTCCTCTCCCTCTCACCCAGAATCCTCCAGTGCCGTCCTGTATAATGTCCCAGCAGTCACCTCTCCGCTCATCACCCAGAATCCTCCAGTGCCGTCTGTATAATGTCCAGCAGTCACCTCTCCCCTCATCACCCAATCCTCCAGTGCCGTCCTGTATATGTCCCAGCAGTCACCTCTCCGCTCATCACCCCGAATCCTCCAGTGCCGTCCTGTATAATGTCCCAGCAGTCACCTCTCCCCTCATCACCCAGAATCCTCCAGTGCCGTCCTGTATAATGTCCCAGCAGTCACCTCTCCGCTCATCACCCAGAATCCTCCAGTGCCGTCCTGTATAATGTCCAGCAGTCACCTCTCCCTCATCACCAGAATCCTCCAGTGTCGTCCTGTATAATGTCCAGCAGTCACCTCTCCGCTCATCACCCAGAATCCTCCAGTGCCGTCTGTATAATATCCCAGCAGTCACCTCTCCGCTCATCACCCGAATCCTCCAGTGCGTCCTGTATAATGTCCAGCAGTCACCTCTCCGCTCATCACCCAGAATCCTCCAGTGTCGTCCTGTATAATGTCCCAGCAGTCACCTCTCCCCTCATCACCCAGAATCCTCCGTGCCGTCCTGTATAATGTCCCAGCAGTCACCTCTACTCTCATCACCCAGAATCCTCAGTGCCGTCCTGTATAATGTCCCAGCAGTCAACTCTCCTCTCATCACCAAATCCTCCAGTGCCGTCCTGTATAATGTCCCAGCAGTCACTCTCCTCTCATCACCCAGAATCCTCCAGTGCAGTCCTGTATAATGTCCCAGCAGTCACCTCTCCTCTCATCACCCAGAATCCTCCAGTGCCGTCCTGTATAATGTCTCAGCAGTCATCTCTCCTCTCATCACCCAGAATCCTCCAGTGCCGTCCTGTATAATGTCCAGCAGTCACCTCTCCCCTCATCACCCAGAATCCTCCAGTGCCGTCCTGTATAATGTCCCAGCAGTCACCTCTACTCTCATCACCCAGAATCCTCCAGTGCCGTCTGTATATGTCCACAGTCATACTCTCCTCTCATCACCCAGATTCCTCCAGTGCCGTCCTGTATAATGTCCAGCAGTCACTTCTCTCATACCAGAATCCTCCAGTGCATCCTTATATGTCCAGCAGTCACCTCTCGCTCTCACCCAAATCCTCAGTGCTGTCCTGTATAATGTCCCAGCAGTCTCCTCTCCTCTATCACCAGAATCCCAGTGCCGTCCTGTATAATGTCCCAGCAGTCACCTCTCCCTCATCACCCAGAATCCTCCAGTGCCGTCCTGTATAATGTCCAGCAGTCACTCTCCACTCATCACCCAGAATCCTCCAGTGCCGTACCTGTATAATGTCCCAGCAGTCACCTCTCCACTCATCACCCAGAATCCTCCAGTGCGTCCTGTATAATGTCCCAGCAGTCACCTCTCCAGTCATCACCCAGAATCTCCAGTGCGTCCTGTATAATGTCCAGCAGTCACCTCTCCGCTCATCACCCAGAATCCTCCAGTGCGTCCTGTATAATGTCCCAGCAGTCACCTCTCCCTCATCACCCAGAATCCTCCAGTGCCGTCCTGTATAATGTCCCAGCAGTCACCTCTCCGCTCATCACCCAGAATCCTCCAGTGCCGTCTGTATAATGTCCCAGCAGTCACCTCTCCCTCATCACCCAGAATCCTCCAGTGCCGTCCTGTATAATGTCCCAGCAGTCACCTCTCCCTCATCACCCAGAATCCTCCAGTGCCGTCCTGTATAATGTCCCAGCAGTCACCTCTCCCTCATCACCCAGAATCCTCCAGTGCGTCCTGTATAATGTCCCAGCAGTCACCTCTCTCTCATCACCCAGATCCTCACAGTGCGTCCTGTATAATGTCCCAGCAGTCACCTCTCCGCTCATCACCCAGAATCCTCCAGTGCCGTCCTGTATAATGTCCCAGCAGTCTCCTCTCCCGTCATCACCCAGAATCCTCAGTGCCGTCCTGTATAATGTCCAGCAGTACCTCTCCGCTCATCACCCAGAATCCTCCAGTGCGTCCTGTATAATGTCCCAGCAGTCACCTCTCCGCTCATCACCCAGAATCCTCCAGTGTCGTCCTGTATAATGTCCCAGCAGTCACCTCTCCCTCATCACCCAGAATCCTCCAGTGCGTCCTGTATAATGTCCCAGCAGTCACTCTCCGCTTATCACCCAGAATCCTCCAGTGACGTCCTGTTAATGTCCCAGCAGTCAACTCTCCGCTCATCACCCAGAATCCTCCAGTGCCGTCCTGTATAATGTCCCAGCAGTCACCTCTCCGCTCATCACCAGAATCCTCCAGTGCCGTCCTGTATAATGTCCCAGCAGTCACCTCTCCTCTCATCACCCAGAATCCTCCAGTGCCGTCCTGTATAATGTCCCAGCAGTCACCTCTCCGCTCATCACCCAGAATCCTCCAGTGCCGTCCTGTATAATGTCCCAGCAGTCACCTCTCCGCTCATCATCCAGATCCTCCAGTGCCGTCCTGTATAATGTCCCAGCAGTCACCTCTCCTCTCATCACCCAGAATCCTCCAGTGCCGTCCTGTATAATGTCCAGCAGTCACCTCTCCACTCATCACCCAGAATCCTCCAGTGCCGTCCTGTATAATGTCCCAGCAGTCACCTCTCCGCTCATCATCCAGAATCCTCCAGTTGCCGTCCTGTATAATGTCCCAGCAGTCATCTCTCCGCTCATCACCAGAATCCTCCAGTGCCGTCCTGTATAATGTCCCAGCAGTCACCTCTCCGCTCATCATCCAGAATCCTCCAGTGCCGTCCTGTATAATGTCCAGCACTCACTCTCCGCTCATCACCAGAATCCTCAGTGCCGTCCTCTATAATGTCCCAGCAGTCACCTCTCCGCTCATCATCCAGATCCTCCAGTGCCGTCCTGTATAATGTCCCAGCAGTCATCTCTCCGCTCATCACCCAGAATCCTCCAGTGCCGTCCTGTATAATGTCCAGCAGTCACCTCTCCGCTCATCATCCAGAATCTCCAGTGCCGTCCTGTATAATGTCCCAGCACTCACCTCTCCGCTCATCACCCAGAATCCTCCAGTGCCGTCCTGTATAATGTCCCGCAGTCACCTCTCCCCTCATCACCAGAATCCTCCAGTGCCGTCCTGTATAATGTCCCAGCAGTCACCTCTCCGCTCATCACCCAGAATCCTCCAGTGCCGTCTGTATAATGTCCAGCAGTCACCTCTCCGCTCATCACCCAGATCCTCCAGTGCCGTCTGTTTAATGTCCAGCAGTCACCTCTCCGCTCATCACCCAGAATCTCCAGTGCCGTCCTGTATAATGTCCCAGCAGTCACCTCTCCGCTCATCACCCAGAATCCTCCGTGCCGTCCTGTATAATGTCCCAGCACTCACCTCTCCACTCATCATCCAGAATCCTCCAGTGCCGTCCTGTATATGTCCCAGCAGTCATCTCTCCACTCATCACCCAGAATCCTCCAGTGCTGTACTGTATAATGTCCCAGCAGTCATCTCTCCACTCATCACCCAGAATCCTCCAGTGCCGTCCTGTATAATGTCCCAGCAGTCACCTCTCCGCTCATCACCAGAATCCTCCAGTGCCGTTCTGTATAATGTCCCAGCAGTCACCTCTCCTGTCATCATCCAGAATCCTCCAGTGCCGTCCTGTATTAATGTCCAGCAGTCTTCCGCTCATCACCCAGAATCCTCCACGTGGCCGTCTCTTGTATAATTGTCCAGCAGTCACCTCTCCGCTCATCACCCAGTATCCTCCTCAGTGCTGTCTGTATAATGTCCCAGCAGTCACCTCTCCGCTCATCACCCAGAATCCTCCTGTGCCGTTCCTGTATAATGTCCCAGCAGTCACCTCTCCCCCATCACCCAGAATCCTCAGTGCCGTTCTGTATATGTCCCAGCAGTCACTCTCCGCTTCATCACCCAGAATCCTCCAGTGCCGTCCTGTATAATGTCCCAGCAGTCACCTCTCCGTTCATCACCCAGAATCCTCCAGTGCCGTCCTGTATAATGTCCCAGCAGTCTCCTCGCCACTCATCACCCAGAATCCCAGTGCCGTCCTGTATAAAGTCCAGCAGTCACCATCTCCCCTCATCACCCAGAATCCTCACTAGTGCCGTCCTGTATAATGTCCCAGCACTCACCTCTCCACTCATCATCCAGAATCTCAGTGCCGTCCTGTTATAATGTCCCAGCAGTACTTCCTCTCATCACCCAGAAATCCTCCAGTACCGTCCTGTATAAGTCCCAGCAGTCACCTCTCCGCCTCATCACCCAGAATCCTCCAGTGCTGTCCTGTATTTAATGTCCCAGCAGTCACTCTCCACTCATCACCAGAATCCTCAGAGTGCACGTCCTGTATAATGTCCAGCACTCACCTCTCCACTCATCATCCAGAATTCCTCCTGTGCCGTCTGTATATGTCCCAGCAGTCACCTCTCCTCTCATCACCAGAATCCTCCAGTGCCCGTCCTGTATAATGTCCCAGCAGTCACCTCTCCGTCATCACCAGAATCCTCCAGTGCCGTCCTGTATAATGTCCCAGCAGTCACTCTATCCCCTCATCACCAGATCTCCAGTGCCGTCCCTGTATATGTCCCAGCAGTCACCTCTCACTCATCACCAGAATCCTCCAGTGCCGTCCTGTATAATGTCCCAGCAGTCACCTCTCCCCTCATCACCCAGATCCTCCAGTGCGGTCCTGTATAATGATCCCAGCAGTCACCTCTCCTCTCATCACCCAGAATCCTCCAGTGCAGTCTGTATAATGTCCCAGCAGTCACCTCTCACTTCATCACCAGAATCCACCAGTGCCGTCTGTATAATGTCCCAGCAGTCACCTCTCCTCTCATCAACCAGAATCCTCCAGTGCTCTCCTGTATAATGTCCAGCAGTCACTTCTCCGCTCATCACCCAGAATCCTCCAGTGCGTCCTGTGTATAATGTCCCAGCAGTCCACCCTCCGCTCATCACACAGACATCCTCCAGTGCAGTCTGTATAATGTCCCAGCAGCGCCTCTACACTCATCACCAGAATCCTCCAGTTGACGTACATGTATAATGTCCCAGCAGTCACCTCTCCGCTCATCACCCAGAATCCTCCAGTGCCGTCCTGTATAATGTCCCAGCAGTACTCTCCGCCGCTCACCCAGAATCTCCAGTGCAGTCCTGTATAATGTCCCAGCAGTCACCTCTCCGCTTATCACCAGAATCCTCAGTGCCGTCCTGTATAATGTCCTCAGCGTCACCTCTCCCCTCATCACCAGAATCCTCCAGTGCCGTCCTGTATAATGTCCAAGCAGTCACCTCTCCGCGTCATCACCCAGAATCCTCCAGTGCCGTCCTGTTATGTCCAGCAGTCACCTCTCCGTTCTCACCCAGAATCCTCCAGGTTTCGTCCATGTATAATGTCCCAGCAGACACCTCTCCATCATTTACCCAGAATCCTCCAGTGCGTCCTGTATAAAGTCCCAGCGTCACCTCTCCCTCTCACCCGAATTTCCCCAGTGCCTACCTGTATAATGTGCCAGCACCTCTCCCTCCCCTCATTTACCCAGAACCCCCAGTGCCCTCTGTATTATGTCCCAGCAGTCACCTCTCCTTCATCACCCAGGGAAATTTTCCAGTGCCGTCCCGTATAAAGTCCCAGCAGTCACCTCTCCCCTATCACCCAGAATTTCCTCCCGTCCGTCCTGTATAATGTGGGCCAGCACTCAATCTCCCATCACCGAATCCTCCCGTGCCGTCCTGTATAATGTCCCAGCAGTCCCTCTCATAATCTCCAGAATCCTCCCGTGCCGTCCTGTATAATTCCCAGCAGTCACCTCTCCAATCATCACCCGAATACTCAGTGCCGTCCTGTATAAAGTCAGAGTCATCTCTCCACTCTTTAAACCCCGAATTTCCCACAGTTTCTGTCCTGTATAATGTCCCCGCAGTCACTCTCGCATCACCCAGAATCCTCAGTGCCGTCCTGTATAATGTCCCCGGGCAGTCACCTTCCGCTCATCCCCAGAAACCCCAGTTGCCGTCCTGTATAATGTTCCAGCATTTACCTCTCCCCTCATCACCAGAAACCTCCAGTTTCCGTCCTGTTTAATGTCCCAGCAGTACCCTTCCCCCTCTCACCAGAACCTCCAGTGGTCCTTGTTTTTGTCACGAAATCACCTCTCTCTCATTCACCCAGAATCCTCCCGTACCGTCCTGATAAGGGCCCAGCAGTAAAATCTCGCTCCTCACCCAGTATCTCAAGTGCGGTCATGGGATAATGTCCCAGCAGGGCACCCCTACACTCATCACCCAGAAAACCTCCGTGCGTCCTGTAAAAAAGTCCCAGCCCCTCACCTCTCCACTCCATAAACCAGAATCCTCCAAATTTCCGTCCTGTTAACGTCCCCAGCAGTCCCTCTCTCTTCCTCACCCGAATCCTCCAACGTGCCGTCCGGTATTAAAGTCCCGCAGTCACCTCTCCTCTCATTTCAGGACTCCAGTGCGTCCTGTTAATTCCCTGCAGTCACCTCTACCCTCATCAAACAGAAAACCTCCAAATGCCGTCTGTTTAAAAGGCCCCGCAGTCACCTCTCCCCTAATCACCCAGAATCTCCAGTGCCGTCCTGTATAATGTCCCCGCTGTCACCTCTCCGCTTTATCAACCAGAATCCTCCAGTGCCGTCATGTATAATGTCCAGCAGTCACCTCTCCGCTCATCACCCCGAATCCTCCAGTTGCCGGGCCTGTATAATGTCCAGCAGGGCACCTCTCCCTCATCACCAGAATCCCCCAGTTTCCCTCCCCGTTAATGTCCAGCAGTACACTCCCCCTCATCACCGAATCCCCAGTACCGTCTGTATAATGTCCCCGCAGTCACCTCCCCTCTCTCACCCAGAATCCTCCAGTGCTGTCCTGTATAATGTCCCCGCAGTCACCTCTCCAAATCATCACCCGGGAAACTCCAGTGCCGTCTTTTTATAATGTCAGCACTCACCTCTCCACTCATCATCCAGAATCTCCAGTGCCGTCCTGGTATAATGTCCCAGCAGTACCTCTCTCTCATCCCCCCAGAAACCTCCAGTGCCTCTGTATAATGTCCAGCAGTCCCTCTCTTCATCATCAGAATCCCCAGTGCAGTCCTGTATAATGTCCCGCAGTCACCTCTCCCCCCATCACCCAGAATCCTCCGTGCCGTCAGGTTTTAATGTCACAGCAGTCACCTCCCCTCATACCAGATTCTCAGTGCCGTCTGTATAATGTCCCAGCAGTCACCTCTCCCCTCATCACCAGAATCTCCAGTGCGGTCCTGTATAATGTCCAGCAGTCCACCTCTCCTCTCATCACCCAGAATTCCCCCGTGCGTCCTGTATAATGTCCCAGCCGTCACCATCCCTCAAACACCCAGATCCACCGTGCCGTCCTGTATAATGTCCCCGCAGTCACCTCTCCTCTCATCAAACCCGAATCCCCCAGTGCTCTCCTGTATACATGTCCAGCAGTCACTTCTCCCCCTCATCACCCAGATCCTCAGTGCCCCCTGTATAATGTTTCCCCGCAGTCCCTCTCCGCTCATCACACAGAATCCTCGTGCGTCCTTTTATAATGTCCCGCCCGTCACCTCTCCCCTCTTTACCGAATCCTCGTGCCGTCGTATAATGTCCCAGCAGTCACCTCTCCCCCTCATCACCCAGAATCCTCCAGTGCCGTCTGTATAATGTCCAGCAGTCACCTCTCCGTCATCACCAGAATCCTCCAGGGAGCCTGTATATATGTCCCCCGCAGTCAACTCTTTCCCTTATCCACCAGCATCCTCCCCGTGCCGTCCCTGTATAATGTCCCAGCAGTCACCTCTCCCCTCACCAAAACCAAGAATCCTCCAGTGCCGTCCTGTATAATGTCCCAGCAGTACCTTCCCCTCATCACACCGAAAACCTCCAGTTTCCGTCCTGTATAATGTCCAGCAGTCACCTTTTCCGTTCATACCCAGAATCCTCCAGTGCCCTCCTGTATAATGTTCCCCGCAGTAAACCTCTCCACTCACACCCAGAATCCTCCGTGCCGGCCTGTTTTAAAGTCCCAGGGAGTAAACCCTTTTCCCTCATCACCCAGAAACCTCCAGTGCCGTCCCCGTATAATGTGGCAAACACTCACCTCTCCCCCCATACCCAGAAACCCTCCAGTGCCGTCCTGTATAAGGGCCCAGCAGTCACCTCTCCTCTCAAACACCCAAAAATTCTCCAGTGCCGTCTGTATAAAGTCCCGCAGTCACCTCTCCCTCATCACCCCGATCCTCCAGTGCCGTCCTGTATAATGGGGCCAGCACTACCTCTCCCCTCACACCCCGAATCCTCCGTGCGTTCCGTATTTAAAGTCCCAGCAGTCACCTCTCACTCATCTTCCCAGAATCCTTTCCCGTGCCGTCCTGTTTTTAAAGTCCCAGCAGTAAACCCCTCCACTCATCACCAGAATCCCAGTCCGTCCCGTTTAATGTCCCAGGCAGTTTATCTGTCCCCTCACTCCCCAGATTTCCCCAGTGCTTTTCCTGTATAATGGCCCAGCAGTCACCTCTCCCCTCATCACCCAGAATCCTCCCGTGCCTGTACTGTATAAGGTCCCAAACAGTCCTCTCGCTCATCCCCTAGAATCCCCCCAGTGCGTCCTGTATATGTCCGCAGTCACCTCTCCCTCATCACCCAGAATCCTCCCGTGCCGTCTGTTTTAATGGGCCAGCAGTCACCTCTCCGCTCATCACCCCGAATCCTCCAGTGCGTCCTGTATAATGCCAGCAGTCACCTCTCCTCTCATCCCCCCAGAATCCTCCCCGTACGTCTGTATAATGTCCCAGCAAGGGACCTCTCCGTCATCACCCCGAATCCCAGTGCTGTCTGTTTAAAGTCCCCGCAGGGCACCTCTCCATCATCACCCAGAATCTCCAGTGCCCCTCCCGTATAATGTCCAGCACTCACTCTCCACTCATCATCCAATCCTCCCGTGGGTCCTGTTAATGTCCCCGCAGTCACCTCTCCTCTCATCACCCCGAATCCCCGTGCCCTCCTGTATAATGTCCCCCGCAGTCACCTCTCCCTTTATCATCAGGGAATTCCCCCAGTGAGTCCCGTATAATGTCCCCGCGTCACCTTCCCCCCATCCCCCGAATCCCCCGTGCGTCCTTTATGTCCCGCGTCACTCCCCTATCCCCAGAATCCTCCCGTGCGTCCTGTATAAAGTCCCAGCGTCCCCCTTCCCCCCATCACCCAGAATCCTCCCGTGCCGTCTGTATTTAAGTCCCCAGTCACCTTCCTTCATCACCCGAATCCTCAGTGCTTCCTGTATTTTAAAGTCCCAGCAGTCACCTTCCCCTTCCTTTACCCGGGAAACCTCCAGTGCTGTCCCGGGATAAGGTCCAGCCCGTCACCTCTTTCCCCTCATCACCGAATCCCCCAGTGCCGTCCTGTATAATGTCCCAGCAGTCACCCCTCCCCTTAAACACCCGAATCCTCCCGTGCGTCTGTATATTTTCCCGCAGTCACCCCCCCTCTCTTTCCCCGAATCCTCCGTGCTGTCCTGTATAATGTCCCGCAGTCCTCTCGCTCATACCCAGAATCTTTAGTGTGTCCTGTTTAATGTCCCAGCAGTCAAACCCCTCCTTCTCACCCGAACCTCCCGTGCCCTCCCGTATAATGTCCCAGCAGGGCACCTCTCCGCTCAACCCACCCGAACCTCCAGCGCTGTCCGGGATAATGCCCAGCAGTCAACTCTCCACTTTTTCACCCAGAATCCTCCAGTGCCGTCCTGTATTATGTCCAGCAGTCACCTTTTCTCCCCAGTTTTCCCCCCCGTGCCGTCCTGTATAATGTCCGCAGTCACCTCTCCACTCATACCCAGAATCCCCAGTGCCCTCTGTATAAAGTCCCAGCAGTCCCTCTCCTCTCATCACCCAGAAACCCCCGTGCCGTCTGTATAATGTCCCGCAGTCACTCTCCGCCTCAACAGAATCCTCCCGGGGCTGTCTGTATAATGTCCCCCCAGTCACCTCTCCATCATCACCCCGAATCCTCAGTGCTTTTCCTGTTAATGTCCAGCAGTCACCTCCCCCCTCATTTATCCAGAATCTCCAGTGCTGTCCTGTTAATGTCCACAGTCACTTCCTCTCTCATCGAATCCTCCAGTGCCGTCCGTATTATGTCCCGCTCACCCCTTTTCCCCATTCCCCAAAAAATCCTTCAGTGTCGTCCTGTTTTAAGGGCCAGCAGTAAACCCCCTCCACTCACACCCGATCCTCCAGTGCGTCCTGTATAATGTCCCAGCATCTCCTCTCCGCTCATCACCCAGAATCCTCCGTCCCCTCTCTTAATGCCAGCAGTCACCTCTCCCCTATTTACCCCGAATCCCCCCAGTGCCCGTCGTTAATGTCCCAAACAGTCACCTTCTCCCTCACCAAGAATCTCCGTGCGTCCCGTTTTAATGTCCAGCAGTCACTCTCCACTATCATCCAGAATCTCCGTGTGTCCCGTATAATGTCCCAGCGTCACTCTCCCCTCATCACCCAGAATCCCCCAGTGCCGTCCCGTATAAGTCCCCCGCAGTACCCTTCCGTTTTTACCCCGAATCCTCCGTGCCGTCCTGTTTTTGTCACAGTCACCTCTCCTTCATCACCAGAATCCTCCATGCAGTCCTGTATAATGTCCCGCAGTCACTCTCCTTCTTTACGGGAAACTCCAGGTGTCCTTTTAAAGTCCCAGCGTCCTCTCCCTCATCACCCCGAATCCTCCAGTGCCGTCTTAATGTCCCGCAGTTCCCCCTCCTTCAAAACACCAGAACTCAGTGTCGTCCTGTATTATGTCCCAGCAGTCCCTTCCACTCAAAACACCCGAAACCTCCAGTGCCGTCCCGTATATTTTCAGCAGTCACTCTCCGCTATCACCCCGAATCCTCCCGGCCCTCTGTAATGTCCAGCAGTCACCTCTCTCTAATCACCCCGAATCCTCCTGTCGTCCCGTATAAAAGTCCCCGCGTCACCCCTCCTCATCACCCAGAAACCTCAGTGCCCTCTTTTAAATGTCCCGCAGTCACCTCTCCTTCATTACCAGAAACCATGTCCTATGAGGAACGGTTGCAGGATTTGGGAATGTTTAGCTTGCAAAAAGAAGACTGAGAGGAGACTTAATAGCTGTCTACAAATATCTCAAGGGCTGTCACATTGTAGAAGGATCATCTTTATTCTCATTTGCACAAGGAAAGACTAGAAGCAATGGGATGAAACTGAATGGGAGGAGACACAGATTAGATATTAGAAAAAACTTCTTGACAGTTAGGGTGATCAAGGAGTGGAACAGGCTGCCACGAGAGGTGGTAAGTTCTCCTTCAATGGAAGTCTTCAAACAGAGGCTGGACAGACATCTGTCTGGGATGATTTAGAGAATCCTGCTTTGAGCAGGGGGTTGGACCAGATGGCCCAGGAGGTCCCTTCCAACTCTACCATTCTATGATTCTAACCTCTGTTGGTACCATGTATGGAGCGTTCTCAGGAGCTCTGCTTCACAGCCGGTGTCTACTTGTGACAGCAGCAGGAGAAAATTCCAGTCACTGCTGTTTAATTACTAACAGCATCACTTAAATTAATAGTTCATCTGTCCATCAACCCCTCTGCCACACCTTGACCCTGTGATTTGATCATGCCCTTGTGGCTGAAATCTCAGTGCTCTTGAGAGGATTTTTTTTCTTTTTTCTATGGGACGATTGTAGTTTTCAATAATACCATGCACTTTACCATACATAATAAGTGTACTGAATGAGAGAAAAATGCATATTTTCCAAGTTTCGTGTTCACAGCTTTGTGTGCTGGAAATGAGCTGGTAACTTGATTCTTCAGATCAGTGCAATTACGACAATACCAAACAGTGGGGACATCATACTGTGTGGGGGGAGTGTACCTTGAGGACATCATATTGTGTGTGGGGAATGTATTGTGGGGACATTATACTGTGTGTGGAGAGTGTACTGTGGGGACAATATAATGTCTGTGGGGAGTGTACTGTGGGGACATTATACTGTGTGGGGGGCGTGTACCTTGAGAACATCACGCTGTGTGTGGGGAATGTACTGTGGAGACATCATACTGTGTGTGGGGGAATGTACTATAGTGGGACATTATGTGTGTGAGGGAATGTACTGTGAGGACATTATACTGTGTGTGGGGAATGTTCCGTGGGGACATCATACTGTGTGGAGGGAGTGTACCTTGAGGACATCATACTGTGTGTGGGGGGAATTACCTGTGAGGACAACATACTGTGTGTGGGGGAATGTACTGTGGGGACATCATACTGTGTGTGGGGCAATGTACTATGGGGACATCATACTGTGTGGGAGGGATGTACTGTGGGAACATCATACTGTGTGTGTGGGGGGAAATGTACTGTGGGGATATCATACTGTGTTTGGGGGAAATGTACTGTGGGGACATACTGTGGGTACATCATACTCTGGGGGAATGTACTGTGGGGACATCATACTAAGCGTGGGGGGAATGTACTTTGGGGACATCATACTGTGTGAGGAATGTACTGTGAGGACATCATACTGTGTGTGGGATGAATGCACTGTGGGGACATCATTGTTATGTTTCGGTAGCTGAGGAGGACAGGAACAACAGCAGGGCAGCAGAACACCTGAGATGTTGGTAACTGATGGGTTGCAGATTCCTAAACTAACGACACAACTAGAGGAGCCGTGGAGCGTTCCTACGTTGATCCTAGACGCCTCGTCATAGCCTGAGAGATAACTACACCTAAAGGCAGAAAGATGAAAGCTATCTGCCCCGGAGCAGATCCCCAAAGAAAATAGGAAGCCCCCAAACATATAATGGCGGTTAGACAAGATGAAAATACAAACATAGGCAGAAAATAGACTGAGCAAACGCTGGGGCCACAAGCTGACTAAATAGGATAGGACAGGAGAGATTACTTTCTGCAACCCAGAAAACCCTACAAAAATCCAACAATTCTGATTACGAAAATACTGAGATCACACGATCTCGCCACCCACTAAATCAGATCTCAGTGTGAACAAAAACCAAGCCGCAGCCGCTGAAAAAACAGGAAAAAGCAAATGAGCAATAACAGTGGCTGCAGAAAAACTGTGAGGAGCTCAGGCCCCAGGAGGGGACCTGGCTGACCTCCACAAAAGTGCAGAAAACAATGCAAAAAGCAAGCACAAAAAGAAAAGCAAAAAATATCTTATCTGAAAGCAGGAGATGCAGGCAAGACTCCAGCAAACTTGCAAATGAACCAGGAACCACAATTGAGACAAGAACAATTGATCACCGGCAACCATCATGGGAGGGAACCTCCCTTATATCAGACCAGCCCGTGATTCCAGATTGCCACTCCTCGCTGAAAGGTTCAGTACTGTCTGTAACCACCAAAAGGAGCCTCTGCTCAGAAACCATCTCTAGCACATTCATAACACATCATACTATGTGTAGAGGGAATGTAATGTGGGGACATCATACTGTGTGTCGGAGGGTGCACTGTTGGGACATCATACTGTGTCTGGGGGAATGTACCGCGGGGACATATATTGTGTGTGGGGAATGTACTGTGGGGACATACTGTGTGGGGGATGTACTGTGGACATCATACTGTGTGGGAGGAATGTACTGTGGGGACATCATACTGTGTGTGGGGAATGTACTGTGGAGACATCATACTGTGTGTGGGGGAATGTACTGTGGGGACATTATACTGTGTGTGGAGGAATGTACTGTGGAGACATTATACTGTGTGTGGGGGGAATGTACTGTGGGAACATCATACTGTGTGTGGGGGGAATGTCCTGTGGGGACATCAAACTGTGTGTAGGGGAATGTCCTGTGGGGACATCATACTGTGTGCATGGGGGGATGTACTGTGGGGACATCATACTGTGTGCATGGGGGGATGTACTGTAGGGAAATCATACTGTGTGTATGGGGGAATGTACTGTGTGGACATTTTTTACTGTGTGTGGGGGAATGTACTGTGAGGACATCATACTGTGTGTGGGGGATGTACTGTGGGGACATCATGCTGTGAATGGAGGGAATGTAGTGTGGACAGCATACTGTATGTGGGGGAATGTGCTGTGGGGAAATCATACTGTGTGTGGGGGGATGTACTGTGGGGACATCATACTTAGTGTGGGGGAAATGCACTTTGGGGACATCATACAGTGTGTGAGGAATGTACTATGGGGACATCATACTGTGTGGGAGGAATGTACTGTGGGTACATCATACTGTGTGGGAGGAATGTACTGTGGGGACATCATACTGTGTGGGAGGAATGTACTGTGGGGACATCATACTGTGTGTAGGGAATGTACTGTGGAGACATCATACTGTGTGTGAGGGAATGTACTGTGGATACATCATACTGTGTGTGGGGGAATGTACTTTGGGGACATCATACTGTGTGAGGGGGAATGTACTGTGGGGACATCATACTGTGTGAGGGGGAATGTACTGTGGGGACATCATACTGTGGGGGAATGTACTGTGGGTACATCAAACTGTGTGGGGAATGGACTGTGGGAACATCATACTGTGTGTGGGGGGAATGTACCGTGGGGACATCATACTGTGGGGGAATGTACTGTGGGGACATCATACTGTGTGGGGAATGTACTGTGGGGACATCATACTGTGTGTGGGGAATATACTGTAGGGACATCATACTGTGTGTGGGGGAATGTACTGTGGAGACACACTGCGTAGGGGTATGTACTGTGGAGACATCTTACTGTGTGTGGGGTATGTACTGTGGAGACGTCATACCGTGTGTGAGAATGTACTGTGGGGACATCATACTATGTGTGTGGGGTATGTACTGTGGGGACATCATACTCTGTGGGGAGAATTTACTGTGCGGACATCATACTGTGTGGGAGGAATGTACTGCAGAGACATCATACTCTGTGGGGGAATGTATTGTGGGGACATCATACTGTGTGTGGTAGAATGTGCTGTGTGGACTTGATACTGTGTGTGGGGAGTGTGAGGGACAGCACGGGAATAATAATAATAATAATCTTTATTTACGGTATATAGCGCCAACATATTTCGCAGCGCTTTACAGTTTAACAGTTTCAAAACACAAGTCATAAGAAACAACGTTAACAATACAATAATTAAAGCAAAATAAGAGGACCCTGCTCGTGAGAGCTTACAATCTACAATGAGATGGGGGAATACAAAGTACAGGTGTGTATATACAATGGTGCATTTACAATGATGGTCAGCCATCTTGAGGGAGTGAGGGATGGATGGAGATAGTGAATGGGCTACACACACACACTTACACATAGAATGACTTTGATTAGTGAATGTGATATGCCGCTCTGAACAAATGTGTTTTGAGGGAGCGCCTGAAACCATGCAAATTGTGGATAGTCCTAATTTCTTGGGGTAGAGCATTCCAGAGGATTGGCGCAGCGCGGGAGAAGTCTTGGAGTCGGGAGGTACGGATCAGTGCAGAGGTTAGTCGAAAGTCGTTTGCAGAGAGCAGCAGTCGGTTAGGCCGATAGATAGAAATGAGGGAGGAGATGTAGGGGGGTGCTGCACTGTGGAGAGCATTGTGGGTGAGAACAAGTACTTTGAATTGGATCCTATAATGAATGGGCAGTGTTGTGAATGGGTTTGAGATGAGTTCTGAGCAGAGGCTCCCTCTGGTGGTTACAAGCGGTGCTAGGAAGATTGTGAGGACTGGGAATCAGGTGTTACTGACTGGTCTTATATAAGGGAGTCATTTTCCCATCAGGGTTGCCGGTGATCAATTGTTCTGGTCTGAATCCTTCATTCCAGTTTCCCTTGTAGCCTGCTGTGTCGTGTCTGCATCTCCTGCTTACAGATAAGACTTTTGCTTCTTTTGTGTTTGTGCTATATTTTTGCATTTTGTCCTGCACTTCTTTGGGGGCCTTCAGGGTCCCTCCGGGGGCTTGCCTCTCAGTTTAGTTCAGCCACTGAGTTTTGTTCTTTTGCTTTTTCCAGTTTTTTCAGTGGCTGCTGTTTTTATTTTGTTACACCAGAGAACTAATTTAGGTGGTAGAGGTCGTGTGATCTCAGGTGATTTTGAAATTAGTAGAGTTGGTGCTTTTCAGGGTTTTCTGGGATTGCAGTAAGTACCCTTCCTATCCTTTTCTATTTAGATAGTTTGGGCCCCAGCGTTTGCTCATACTATTTTCTTTCTGTGTCAGTATTTCCTCTTGTCAAACGCCATTACATGTTTGGGGGCTTTCTGTTATCTTTGGGGTTCTGCTCCGGGGCAGATAGCTTTCCTATTTCTATCTTTAGGTGTAGTTAGTTTCTCAGGCTGTGACGAGGCGTCTAGGACCATCGTAGGAACGCTCCACGGCTGCCTCTAGTTGTGGTGGTTAGTCAGGGTACTGCAATCTCATAGATTCCAACTGCTCTGGTGTATTGCCTTTTTTACCTGCACTCCTCAGCTACCGAAACATAACAGGGCAGCCAGTGTAAAGACTGGCGAAGAGCAGACGCGTCCGAGTACCGATTAGCCAGATGGATGACCCTGGCTGCTGCATTAAGTATGGACTGGAGAGGGGACAGTCGAGTAATGGGGAGGCCAAGTAATAGAGAGTTGCAGTAGTCCAAGCAGGAGTGGATCACTGCTACAGTGATGGTTTTTGTTGTTTCCATGGTGAGAAAAGGGCGGATACTGGAGATGTTCTTTAGGTGTAGGCGGCAAGAGCGGGCAAGAGATTGTATATGGGAGGCGATGGAGAGATTGGTGTCAAACATAACACCCAGACAGCGAGCCTGCTGCCAGGGTGTTATTATGGTGCCGCCCACGGAGAGGGAAATGTCAGATTTAGGGAGGTTAGTAGACGGCGGGAGCAGAAGAAGTTCAGTTTTGGAGAGGTAGAGTTTCAGATAGAGAGCGGACATGATGTTGGAGACTGCGGACAGACAGTCGGTGGCGTTCTGTAGTACAGCGGGGGATAAGGTCGGGGATGACGTTTATAGTTGTGTGTCATCAGCATAAAGATGGTACTGAAAGCAAAATCTGCTGATGGTCTGTCCGATTGGGGCCGTGTAGAGAGAGAAGAGAAGGGGGCCAAGGACTAAGCCCTCGGGTACACCGACAGTGAGAGGAAGAGGAGATGACGTGGAGCCAGAGAACGAAACACTGAAGGAGCGGTCAGAAAGATAGGAAGAGAACCAGGAGAGAACAGTGTCCTTAATACCTAGTGACTGGAGCCTAGACAGTAGGAGACGATGGTCAACTGTGTCAAAAGCTGCAGAAAGGACGAGAAGAATGAGCAGAGAGTGGTCACCGTTACGTTTTGCTGTCAGAAGGTCATTGGTCACTTTGATGAGTGCAGTTTCAGTCGAATGTAGGGGGAGGAAGCCGGACTGTGAAGGGTCTAGAACGGAGTGAGTGGAGAGGTAACGAGTAAGGCGGGAGTAGACTAGGAGCTCCAAAAGTTTAGAGATGAAGGGGAGATTGGAGACCAGTCTGTAGTTGTTTGTGTAGGAAGGGTCGAGAGTGGGTTTCTTTAGTAATGGAGAAATGATGGAATGTTTGAAGGAGGATGGGAAAATGCCAGAGGAGAGTGAGAGATTAAAGATTGTAGTTAGGGGAGTTGTGACAACCGGAGAGAGAGACTGGAGGAGATGTGAGGGAATGGGGTCGGTAGTGCATGTAGTTGGACGAGAGGAAGAGAGGAGTCTGGAGACTTCTTCTTCTGTGATGGGATCAAATGTGGAAAGTGAGCCAGGGGAAATGCAGGGAGGGATGGGAGTCACAGCACTTAGTGGTTGAGAGCAGATTTCCTGACGGATAGTATCTATTTTTTCTATAAAGTGGGAGGCCAAGTCGTCAGCACAAATGTCTGTGATAGGGGCTTGTGCTTTTGGCCTGAGGAGGGAGTGAAAAGTGTCAAAAAGTTTCTTGGGGTTGTTGGCTAGTGAGGAGATCAGGGTGGTGAAGTAGGTCTGTTTGGCAAGGTGAAGGGCAGCATTATAAGTTCTTAACATGAATTTAAAGTGGATGAAGTCTTCTGGTGTGCGGGTTTTTGTCCAAAGGCGTTCAGCACTCCTAGAGCATCGCTGAAGAAGTTGAGTTTGCAATGTGAGCCAGGGCTGTTTTACTGTGTGTTTGGAAGTTCTGAGGGTGAGCGGTGCTACTTGGTCAAGGGTGCTTCTAAGAGTGTCATTGTAGTGATGAACAGCCAGATTCAGGGCCATGGGTCTGCACAGACGTAGTCTGCACAGGCTGATTTCAAATCCCATATTTCAAATTACAGATTTCTAATCACAACATTCTGAATTAGACTAGAATTCTAGAATGCATTTGGCCACTCATCGCTCCTGCAATATCATCTGTACCACTCTAATCAACCTGTTTTTTCCTCTTCCCACAGGTATGCACAGAATTTCCCCAGCTTTTCCCAACTCCTGAATGTATTTTGTGAACTGCATTAACTCTGCATGGTATGCACAGAATTTCCCCAGCTTTTCCCAACTCCTGAATGTATTTTGTGAACTGCATTAACTCTGCATGGTATGCACAGAATTTCCCCAGCTTTTCCCAACTACTGAAAGTATTTTGTGAACTGCTTTAACTCTGCTTGGCATGCATTGCTTACCCTACCTCTTACATCCATAATGTACTCCACTCGTACTGCGTCTTCCATGCCTATCTCTGAGTGTGCAGTCCATCCCCCGTTTTTAGTCACCTTTGGGTAACTCTGAACATGTGGTGCAGCTAATCACCCCACATCCCCTCTTACAGCTGATCCACCTCAGTTCCAGATATATTCAGGGCCATGGATCTGCACAGAAGTAGTCTGCACAGGCTGATTTCAAATCCCATATTTCAAATTACAGATTTCTAATTACAACATTCTGAATTAGACTAGAATCATAGAATGCATTTGGCCACTCATCGCTCCTGCAATATCATCTGTACCACTCTAATCAAGCTGTTTCTCCTCTTCCCACAGGTATGCACAGAATTTCCCAGCTTTTCCCAACTCCTGAATGTATTTTGTGAACTGCATTAACTCTGCATGGTATGCACAGAATTTCCCCAGCTTTTCCCAACTCCTGAATGTATTTTGTGAACTGCATTAACTCTGCAAGGTATGCACAGAATTTCCCCAGCTTTTCCCAACTCCTGAATGTATTTTGTGAACTGCATTAACTCTGCATGGTATTGTCACGCTGTCTAATGATATGTATACAATGTCAGTAAACTATTAATACAGGAACAACACTCTATACAACAACTAGTATAGCAACATCAGCATGTAAGTATAGAATAGATTTACCTGACACTATATCTGCTGAACTCAGGGTTAATCTTGAGGACTTGATGAGCTGAAACAGGAAAGAGGTGGACCGGGATCTAACCTGACCCTAAACTGGGGTCCTAACTAATCCCTCACCTTGGAGGTACTGATAATGGTTCAGAGGTCCAAGTCTCCAACCTAACCCTGTCTCCTATCAGACCCTGAACCCTGTAATCAGTCCTAAGAAGGATCCTGACTACCACCAAAGGGATATGGGCTGATCTCAGCTAAATACACAGATTAGACATATAAGACAGACAGGATAACACTCGCTTGCATACACACTCAAACACCAAAGGAACATAAATGGTCTGGGAAATAAACTCTAACCAAGTTGAGCTTAGAACAACTAAGGAGCTCACAACTAAAGTCTATACAGATTCATTCCTATCTGTGGTCTGCATGAAGGTTTCACTGGCAACTCCCCAAGCAGACAACCAGGAATTTAAAGGAAACCAATCAACAAATAATCAATTGCAGCCGGGAGAAACTGCACCCAGTCCCAGCACCGAGCACAGACAGAATTAACTCCCTAGCTGCCAAACACAAAGAAACAGCAGATCAGCTGTGAGAAGTCAAAATGTGCAACCGCGACGATCTTCGTGGCAATGCACACATGACAGTACCCCCCTTCTACGAGGGGCCTCCGGACCCTCAGGGCCAGGCCTGCCCGGGTGAGTTCTGTGGAAGGTCCGAACCAAACGATCTGCGTTAACATCAGACGCAGGGACCCACGTCCTCTCCTCTGGACCATACCCCTTCCAATGCACCAAGTACTGAAGGGACCGGCGATTCAGACGTGAGTCAATGATCTTTGATACTTGAAATTCCAAGTTACCATTGACCAACACTGGAGGAGGAGGTAGAGGTGACGGTATGACTGGTGCCACATACCTTTTAAGTAATGACTTGTGGAACACATTATGAATTTTAAACGTAGGAGGGAGGTCCAGACGAAATGCCACAGGATTAATTATGGAACTGATCCTGTACGGCCCGATGAATCTGGGACCCAGTTTCCAGGAGGGCACCTTAAGTTTTATATTCCTGGTAGACAACCATACCAGATCGTTCACATTCAGATCTGGACCAGAAACTCTCCTCCTATCAGCCATACGTTTGTAACGGTTCCCCATCGCACTCAGATTATTCAATACACCTCTCCACACAGAAGCAAGTGACGACGAGAAACGCTCCTCCTCAGGAACCCCAGAAGGGCCCCCCCCATTGAAAGTACAAAACTGGGGATGGAAACCATATGCCCCAAAAAACGGGGACTTACCAGTGGACTCGCTCCGCCTGTTGTTAAGAGCGAACTCTGCCAGAGGCAAGAAAGAAGACCAGTCCTCTTGGTTCTCTGAAACAAAACACCGGAGATATGTCTCTAAGCTCTGATTCAGACGCTCTGTCTGACCATTGGTCTGCGGATGAAAAGCGAGGAAAATGACAATTGCATCCCCCGACGTAAACAAAATGCCCTCCAAAATTTGGCACAAACTGAGACCCCCTATCTGACACCACATCAGAAGGCAACCCATGAAGTCTAACGATCTCCCTAATGAACACCTGCGCCAGAGTTTTAGCATTAGGGAGTGCAGGAAGAGCAACGAAATGTGCCATCTTACTGAACCTGTCAACAACCACCAGTATGACAGTATTCCCTGACGACGAAAGGAAGGTTCGTAATGAAGTCCATAGATAAATGAGTCCATGGACGCTCCGGAAGTTTCAAGGGTAAAAGGGTCCCAGACGGACGGGTATGAGGGGTTTTAGAGCGAGCACACACCCCACATGACGCGACAAAAGTTATAACATCTTTATTAGCATTAGGCCACCAAAACCGGCGAGAAAGGAGATCTAAAGTAGCCTTACTCCCTGGATGTCCTGCTAGAGCAGAATTATGATGTGCCTCAATAACCTTTTGTCTCAACAGATTTGGGACAAACAGTCTCCCTGGAGGTCCTGCAGGGGCGTCCCCCTGAGCCTCTAACACCTCCTCCTCAAGCTCAGAAAATACAGCCGACACTACCACCCCCTCCTGAAGGATAGGACTCGGGTCATCCGTTTTCCCGGCCCCTGGGAAACTGCGAGACAAGGCATCAGCCTTTACATTCTTAGACCCGGGCGATAAGTGACGACAAAATTAAACCTGGTAAAAAACAACGACCATCGAGCTTGTCTGGAATTCAGACGCTTAGCGGATTCCAAATACAACAGGTTCTTGTGATCAGTAATAACGGTAACCGGGTGGACTGCCCCCTCCAAAAAGTGACGCCATTCTTCAAAAGCTAACTTAATGGCCAAAAGTTCCCTATTGCCGATATCATAATTCCTTCGGCGGACGACAATTTCTTAGAAAAGAAAGCGCACGGATGCCATTTACCAGGGGACGGACCCTGGGACAATATAGCACCCACCCCTACGTCAGACGCATCCACCTCCACAATGAACGGCTGAGATGCATCTGGTTGGATGAGAACGGGTGCCGAAGCAAAACATTTCTTCAAAGAGGAAAAGGCTTGGCAAGCTTTGTCCGACCATTTAGAAAAATCCGTCCCTTTTCTTGTCATGTCAGTGAGAGGTTTGACGACAGATGAGAAATTACAAATAAATTTCCGGTAGTAGTTAGCAAACCCCAAAAAACGCTGCAGAGCCTTAAGATCCCCTGGCTGATCCCATTCAAGCACTGCTCTCACCTTTTCAGGGTCCATAGGAAACCGGAGGCTGACACCAAGAAACCCAAAAACTGAAGTTCCTGTACGGCGAATACACACTTCTCCAGTTTGGCGTATAGTTTATTGTCTCGCAAGATCTGCAACACCTGTCTCACATGCTCCTGATGAGACACAAGATCTGGCGAGTAAATTAAAATGTCGTCCAAATATACGACCACAAACACCCCCACAAGGTGACGAAAAATGTCATTAACAAAATGTTGGAATACTGCTGGTGCAGTAGTCAGACCAAAAGGCATGACAAGGTTTTCATAATGTCCCTCCGGCGTGTTAAACGCCGTTTTCCACTCATCCCCCTCTTTTATCCTAATCAGATTATACGCCCCCCTGAGATCCAATTTAGAGAACCATTTGGCGCCAACAATTTGATTGAAGAGATCAGGAATAAGAGGGAGTGGATACGGATCTCGAACAGTAATCCGATTAAGTTCACGGAAATCCAAGCAAGGGCGTAGGCCTCCATCTTTCTTCTTCACAAAGAAGAACCCCGCGGCTACTGGGGAAGATGAAGGTCTAATATGCCCTTTGGCCAGACTTTCAGAAATATAATCTTTCATAGCCTGCCTCTCAGGACCAGAAAGATTATACAACCTAGCTTTAGGCAACTTAGCATCAGGAAGGAGATTAATAGAGCAGTCATACACGCGATGAGGAGGCAACTCCTGACACCCCTCCTCAGAGAAAACATCCCCAAAATCCTCCAAAAAAGGAGGCAATGTACTAGGCACGACCGCACTGATGACTGTGTTCATGCAGTTGCTTTTGCAAAACTCACCCCATTGGCTTATTTCTCTGGACTGCCAATTAATCACAGGGTTATGTTTAACCAACCAAGGAAGTCCCAACACAATGGGAGTAGGTAGACCCTCCAACACATAACAAGATAATTGTTCCCTATGTATTGCCCCTACCCGAAGGTCAATGTTATGAACCTCATGAACAAAGCTACCTTGGCCGAGAGGCCTGGCGTCAATGGAGAATATAGGGATCGGTTTGACCAATACACTCAGATGCATACCTTGAGCCTGAGCAAACTGAGCGTCAACCAGATTAGCCCCGGAACCACTATCAAGAAGAACAGACAATCTCTCCACTCTCGTACCAACTACCACCTCCACTGGTACAAGGAACTGAGAAGAACTGGCGGATGAAATACATACTCCCAGGTTGTCGTCCACCACACAACCTGGGATTAACAGTTTTCCGGCGACTTTTGGCTCAACAAGGCACGGGATGGACATTCTCCAACAAAATGTCCCTCTTTCCCGCAGAAAAAACATCTTCTAGTCCTGCGGCGTACCGCCAATCCCCTCCTACGAAATGATGTCCCTCCCAACTGCATAGGCTCATCCGAACAGACAAGGGGAACCTCAACATAAGGGACTTTAGTGGTAGGTGGAGAAACAACAGGGAGTGGGGTTACCTCACCCCTCTCCCGAAGCCGTCTATCAGTACGGATAGCTAAGGCCATAGCAGCCTCCAGTGAATGAGGAGACTCATACTGAGCCAAAACGTCTTTTAATTTATCAGAAAGCCCATGACAAAACTGGCTCCTAAGAGCTGGGTCATTCCACTGAGTATCTGTGGCCCATCTACGAAACTCAGAAGCAAATTCCTCTGCAGGACGATCTCCCTGCTGTATCTTACGTAATTTTGTCTCAGCAAGAGAGACCCGATCTGGGTCATCATATACCAATCCCAGGGCAGTAAAAAATTGATCTACAGACAGTAGAGCCGGGGATCCTGGAGGAAGGGAAAATGCCCAGGATTGAGGGTCCCCTTGCAGAAGTGAGATAACAATTCCCACTCTCTGCTCATCACTCCCTGATGATCGAGGCCGAAGCCGAAAATACAATTTACATGCCTCCCGGAAGGTGAAAAATTTGTCTCGCCCACCAGTGAACCTGTCCGGGAGAGCTACTTTAGGTTCAACTCTGGTTTGCTCCAGGGGAGACAAAACTTTGGACTTAATGTCCGTCAGCTCCATGGATAATCCCTGCAACTGCAGAGCCAGCTGGGCTACTGGATCCATGGTAACTGGAGATCATTTTTATGGCCAGTGAAAATGTCACGCTGTCTAATGATATGTATACAATGTCAGTAAACTATTAATACAGGAACAACACTCTATACAACAACTAGTATAGCAACATAAGCATGTAAGTATAGAATAGATTTACCTGACACGATCTCTGCTGAACTCAGGGTTAATCTTGAGGACTTGATGAGCTGAAACAGGAAAGAGGTGGACCGGGATCTAACCTGACCCTAAACTGGGGTCCTAACTAATCCCTCACCTTGGAGGTACTGATAATGGTTCAGAGGTCCAAGTCTCCAACCTAACCCTGTCTCCTATCAGACCCTGAACCCTGTAATCAGTCCTAAGAAGGATCCTGACTACCACCAAAGGGATATGGGCTGATCTCAGCTAAATACACAGATTAGACATATAAGACAGACAGGATAACACTCGCTTGCATACACACTCAAACACCAAAGGAACATAAATGGTCTGGGAAATAAACTCTAACCAAGTTGAGCTTAGAACAACTAAGGAGCTCACAACTAAAGTCTATACAGATTCATTCCTATCTGTGGTCTGCATGAAGGTTTCACTGGCAACTCCCCAAGCAGACAACCAGGAATTTAAAGGAAACCAATCAACAAATAATCAATTGCAGCCGGGAGAAACTGCACCCAGTCCCAGCACCGAGCACAGACAGAATTAACTCCCTAGCTGCCAAACACAAAGAAACAGCAGATCAGCTGTGAGAAGTCAAAATGTGCAACCGCGACGATCTTCGTGGCAATGCACACATGACAGGTATGCACAGAATTTCCCCAGCTTTTCCCAACTCCTGAATGTATTTTGTGAACTGCATTAACTCTGCATGGTATGCACAGAATTTCCCCAGCTTTTCCCAACTCCTGAATGTATTTTGTGAACTGCATTAACTCTGCATGGTATGCACAGAATTTCCCCAGCTTTTCCCAACTCCTGAATGTATTTTGTGAACTGCATTAACTCTGCATGGTATGCACAGAATTTCCCCAGCTTTTCCCAACTCCTGAATGTATTTTGTGAACTGCATTAACTCTGCATGGTATGCACAGAATTTCCCCAGCTTTTCCCAGCTCCTGAATGTATTTTGTGAACTGCATTAACTCTGCTTGGCATGCATTGCTTACCCTACCTCTTCCATCCATAATGTACTCCACTCGTACTGCGTCTTCCATGCCTATCTCTGAGTGTGCAGTTCATCCCCCGCTTTTTTCACCTTTGGGTAACTCTGAACATGTGGTGCAACTAATCACGCCCACATCCCCTCTCACAGCTGATCCACCTCAGTTCCAGATATATTCAGGGCCATGGGTCTGCACAGGCTGATTTCAAATCCCATATTTCAAATTACAGATTTCTAATTAAAACATTCTGAATTAGACTAGAATTCTAGAATGCATTTGGCCACTCATCACTCTTGCAATATCATCTGTACCACTCTTATCAAGCTGTTTCTCCTCTTCCCACAGGTATGCACAGAATTTCCCCAGCTTTTCCCAACTCCTGAATGTATTTTATGAACTGCATTAACTCTGCATGGTATGCACAGAATTTCCCCAGCTTTTCCCAACTCCTGAATGTATTTTGTGAACTGCATTAACTCTGCATGGTATGCACAGAATTTCCCCAGCTTTTCCCAACTCCTGAATGTATTTTGTGAACTGCATTAACTCTGCATGGTATGCACAGAATTTCCCCAGCTTTTCCCAGCTCCTGAATGTATTTTGTGAACTGCATTAACTCTGCTTGGCATGCATTGCTTACCCTACCTCTTCCATCCATAATGTACTCCACTCGTACTGCGTCTTCCATGCCTATCTCTGAGTGTGCAGTTCATCCCCCACTTTTTTCACCTTTGGGTAACTCTGAACATGTGGTGCAACTAATCACGCCCACATCCCCTCTCACAGCTGATCCACCTCAGTTCCAGATATATTCAGGGCCATGGGTCTGCACAGGCTGATTTCAAATCCCATATTTCAAATTACAGATTTCTAATTAAAACATTCTGAATTAGACTAGAATTCTAGAATGCATTTGGCCACTCATCACTCTTGCAATGTCATCTGTACCACTCTAATCAAGCTGTTTCTCCTCTTCCCACAGGTATGCACAGAATTTCCCCAGCTTTTCCCAACTCCTGAATGTATTTTATGAACTGCATTAACTCTGCATGGTATGCACAGAATTTCCCCAGCTTTTCTCAACTCCTGAATGTCTTTTGTGAACTGCATTAACTCTGCATGGTGTGCATAGAATTTCCCCAGCTTTTCCCAACTCCTGAATGTATTTTGTGAACTGCATTAACTCTGCATGGTAAGCACAGAATTTCCCCAGCTTTTCCCAACTCCTGAATGTATTTTGTGAACTGCATTAACTCTGCATGGTATGCATAGAATTTCCCCAGCTTTTCCCAACTCCTGAATGTATTTTGTGAACTGCATTAACTCTGCATGGTATGCACAGAATTTCCCCAGCTTTTCCCAACTCCTGAATGTATTTTGTGAACTGCATTAACTCTGCATGGTATGCACAGAATTTCCCCAGCTTTTCCCAACTCCTGAATGTATTTTGTGAACTGCATTAACTCTGCTTGGCATGCATTGCTTACCCTACCGGAAAAATAAAGTGCAAAAAAAAAAAAATTGTGGGGTATTTGCACTTTATTTTTCGGGGTGCAGCCAGGCCCAGGCACGTCTGGTCTCGCATGAGGGGTGTTCACACTGGTGCGCATTGAGAGCGTACTGACCAGCCCGCCTAGTCAAATAGTAGGGGCGTGACTAATAGGCTGTGAACCAGACACTGTGCAGTATCCTTGTGTGAACGGCACCCTATGCGGGCTTTTATTGTGCAATTGTATACTGGGCAGTCACCCCCTCCTTGGATGGGTATGTGGAGAGTGGCTGTTTAATCTGGTATTTTGCACCTGTGCTGCTAACATCTTGCTTTATGGGCTGGCTGCATCCTGTAGTGCATTTGTTCTGAGATCTGGGCAGGTGAGTGTTGCTGCTTTTTTTTTTTACTTATCCTGCTCCCACCTTCTAACACTCGGTCTGTTACTCCTCATTGCTGGCGACATTTCCCCAAATCCTGGTCCTCCTCAGCACATCCCCACACTCATTTCTAAAGCCTATCACGATCCTCTATACGTTTCTGCAACCATGATAACCTCATACCCATTCATCCAGCCCCCACTCCCCCGGTCCCCCTACCTGGAGCACTATGGAACGTACGCTCTGTCTGCAATAAACTGTCATTTATCCACGACCTCTTCATCACCAACAAACGCTCCTTCCTTGCTATCACTGAAACCTGGCTCACCCCCTCTGACACAGCCTCTCCAACTGCACTCTTTTATAGCAGATTCCATCTCTCTCACACCCCCCGCCTCAGCAAGAAACGTGGTGGCGGAGTTGGCTTGCTCATCTCCAATTCCTGATCTTTTACCCCACTTCCTCTCCCACCCTCCGCTACTCTTCCCTCGTTTGAGGTGCACTCCGTCCACATCTACTCCCCTTCCAACCTCCAGCTAGCTGTCATCTACCGCCCCCTGAACTAGCCATCTCCACCTTTCTCGATCACTTCACCACCTAGCTGCTTCATTTCCTCTCTGCTGACATCCCCACTATCATCATGGGCGACTTTAACATCCCCATTGACACTTCCACCTCTGCTGCCTCCAAACTTTTATCCCTCACTGCCTCCTTCGGCCTCACTCAATGGTCCTCTGCGGCCACTCACAAAGATGGTCACACACTGGACCTTATCTTCACCCGCCACTGCTCCCTTACTAATCTCACTAACTCATCCCTACCCGTCTGACCACAACCTACTGACATTTTCTTCTCTCTCCTCTCCTAGTACGCAACCCCTGCTCCACAAACTCACTCATCCTCGCAGAAATCTCAAACACCTCAACTTACAATCGCTCTCTGAGTCCCTCCTCCCTGTTACAGACATAGCCTCACTTCATTACACAGATGCTGTTGCCACCTTTTATAACACCACAATAACAGCAGCACTTGATTCGGCCGCCCCCCTCGCACATAGCAAAACTCGCACAATCAACAGGCAGCCCTGGCTGACCAGCCTCACCAAAGAACTGAGACGGGCTTCCAAGGTTGCTGAGCGGAGATGGAAGAAATCCCTCTCTGCCGAGCACTTAACCGCATACAAGCAGTCCCTCACCAGCTTCAAGTCCATGCTCACTGCCGCAAATCAAACTTACTTTTCATCTCTCATATCCTCCCTGTCTCACAACCCTAAACAGCTCTTCAACACTTTCAATTCTCTACTCTGTCCTCCAGCACCTCCCCCCTCTCATCTCATTACTGCTGAAGTTTTTGCCTCCTTTCTCAAGCAGAAGATTGATACGATCAGGGAAAGCTTTGGCCTACAGCCCCCACTGCCCCTCTTAGCTGCTCAGCCCTGTTCCTCCAAAACCAACTTCTCCACCATGACAGAAGATCAGCTCTCCACCCTCCTTTCAAGATCACACCTCACCACTTGCACACTTGACCCGCTCCCGTCCCACCTCATCCCTAACCTCACCACAGTCTTCATCCCTACCCTAACACACCTCTTCAACCTCTCACTTACAAATGGTGTGTTCCCCTCATCCTTCAAACAAGCCTCAATCACACCCATCCTCAAAAAGTCCTCCCTTGACCCATCCTCTGCATCTAGCTATCGCCCGATATCTCTTCTCCCTTATGCCTCAAAACTACTGGAACAGCATGTCCATCTTGAACTGTCCTCCCACCTCTCCTCTTGCTCACTCTTTGACCGCTTGCAATCAGGCTTCCGACTGCATCACTCAACTGAAACTGCCCTAACTAAAGTCACCAACGACCTACTAACCGCCAAGAGCAAGCGACACTACTCTGTTCTCCTTCTCCTGGACCTGTCTTCTGCCTTCGACACTGTGGACCACTCCCTCCTGCTCCAGATTCTCTCATCTCTGGGCATCACAGGCTTGGCCCTATCCTGGATCTCATCATATCTAACCGATCGAACATTCAGTGTCTCCCTCTCCCACACCACCTCTTCACCTCGCCCCCTCTCTGTCGGTGTTCCTCAAGGCTCAGTTCTAGGACCCCTACTCTTCTCCATCTACACTTCGGCCTGGGACAGCTCATAGAATCCCACGGTTTGCAGTATCATCTCTATGCCGATGACACGCAGATCTACCTATCTAGACCTGACCTCACCTCCTTACTGACAAAAATCCCACACTGTCAGTCCGCTATTTCAGCTTTCTTTTCTGCTCGCTTTCTAACACTGAACATGGACAAAACAGAATTCATCATCTTCCCCCCATCTCACTCTACCCCTCCACCAGACCTATCCCTCAATGTCAACGGCTGCTCACTTTCCCCGGTCCCGCATGCTCGTTGCCTCGGGGTGATCCTCGACTCTGCAATTTCTTTCAAGCCACATATCCAAACCCTAGCCTCCTCCTGCTGTCTCAAACTCAAAAATATTTCCCGGATCCATGCATTCCTTGACCACGACATCACAAAAACACTAGTGCATGCCCTTATCATCTCCCGCCTTGACTACTGCAACCTTCTGCTCTCTGGCCTCCCCTCTAGCACTCTGGCACCACTCCAATCTATCCTACATTCTGCTGCCCGACTAATCCACCTGTCTCCCCGTTATTCCCCAGCCTCTCCCCTATGCCAAGCCCTTCATTGGCTTCCTATCGTCCAGAGGCACCAGTTCAAAACCCTAACTATGACATACAAAGCCATCCACAACCTGTCTCCTCCATACATCTGTGACATGGTCTCCCGCTACTTACCCTCGCGCAACCTTCGATCCTCTCAAGATCTCCTTCTCTACTCTCCCCTTATCTCTTCTTCCCACAACCGCATACAAGACTTCTCCCCTGCCTCCCCTATACTCTGGAATTCTCTACCCCAACACATCAGACTCTCGCCTACCATGGAAATCTTCAAAAAGAACCTGAAGACCTACCTCTTCCAACAAGCCTAAAACCAGCAGTGATCCTCAGTCTACTGAACCGCTGCACGACCAGTTCTTACCCTCTCCTAGTGTATCCTCACCCATCCCCTATAGATTGTGAGCCTTTGCGGGCAGTGTCCTCTCTCCTTCTGTACTTATGTGCGTCCTGTATTGCTCATATTTATTGTACTTGCCTATATTCGCCCCCTCTCACATGTAAAGCGCCATGGAATAAATGGCGCTATAAAAATGAATAATAGTAATAATAATAATAATAATTAGGACAAGAAAAAGAGAAGATTGGGGACAGCGATGAGTGTAGGGAGTCTGAAAGTGTCTGAGGGTTAATGGCTTGTAGATTTCTGAATGTGTGGTAGGTAGGAGTGCACTGGGGTGGTCAAGGATTTGTGAGGGTGAAGGAGAGAATGTTGTGGTCAGAGAGTGGAAGCGGTGAGTTATTTAGGTGGGAGATAGAACAGAGCCGGACAAAGACCAGGTCAAGGGTGTTACCATCCTTGTGTGTCTCAGAGGATGAAAGCTGTGAGAGGCCTAGAGAAGTGGGAATATGGTTTATGATCCCACCGCTGCCACCAATATGTGAGGAACGGCACGGGGTATACGGTTTATGATCCCACCGCTGACACCAGTATGTCACAAACTGGGGTGTTTGGTTGCCCCCAGTTCCTTTTCCAGGGGAATTTCTGATCCCAATTTCCAGTTCCGGTTTTAGAACTTGCAGTTCTCTGGCGTTCTCCTTACCCTCAGGTCAGTCAGGGAACTGCACCTAGGATAAGTAGTCACCAGCCAGGCCGCCTATACCGTTCCCTGCCACCAGCCCCCTTTTATTGTGCTTAATTAATATCGGGTCAGGGGCCAACCCAAACAGTAGCATTAATTTAGCCCCAGGAGACGTTAAAGTATGTTATAGAGCAAGGAGAAACGAAGCTAGTAATTTTATATTTTACTCCAAAAAGTAGGCAGTGTTTACAAAAGTATACAAGAAATTATAAAAGGGAGGCAATTACAATATGTACAAAGCAATTATGAAATAAAAAGGATGAAAGAACACTTACTTATTTCAGAGACAATGGTTAGCCATGTGGTGGAGGTGGGTGGAGGGGTTCCCAAGGACCAGGATTCAGTCCACAACAGGGATGGTATATGCTGTCCTCCTCCAAGCACTGAACACCCTGCAAAATGGCTGTCCCTGTTTTATAGTTGGTCCCTAAACTAAGGAACTCCCCCTTGGCTGACCACACTGGGTGTTTGGGGAACCCCCCTTTTTGAACAGTTATGAAATACTCTATAACCCATATCTCTTAGGGTGAACCTCATAGAAGAAAGACAAAATTATCATTATGCTCAGCATGACATGGGGATTCATTTAAGAATAAGCACGAAGTGGCTACATGACCTGCTTATGGAGAAATCCATTCCTCGGACTCTGATGGTTCTGGATCCTAGAGATTTCACTGGGTTATAGATCTCTTGGTGGACAGTCCAAATATGTAAGTTCATACCTATAACATCAACTGGGGTCAAGATATGCCCTAATATTTAGTTTCTACATAAATAAAAGAGCACATGTTTTCCCAACTGCCTTCAGCCAGCTTGACGCCATAAACTATTCAGTGGTGGGAAGGGGGGCTGCTAGCAAACTAGTATCATGTTACACAGAGTGTGTAGTGAAAAGGAGCTGGGGTCAAAAAGCCCACAGCTTGTCTCTGCGGAGAATGTCAGTGAAGCCATGGATCGTTCAAGAAATGTGTGACGATAAAGAAAACAGGACTTCATGTATATATTATCGGGACACCTCCCCTTTTGGACTGCGCTTCGGAGGCAGGACCTCTCGATACTCCACCATGCGCACCTCGATAGGGTAGCCCCTGCGGGACAACCCGTCGGCATTGCTATGCTCTATGCCCATTTTGTGTCTAATGGTAAAGTCGTACTGTTGGAAGGCAAGGCTCCAGCGTAGCAACCTTCCGTTGGTACCAGACACGGATTGCAGCCTGCTCAGGGGGTTGTGGTCAGTCACCACAGTGAAGGTGCGACCGTACAGGTAGGGCTGCAAACATTGCAGGGCCCAGGCCATGGCCAGGCACTCCTTCTCTATGGTGGAACAGGCCACTTCCCTCTGCAGAAGCTTCCGGCTCAGGTACAACACAGGGTGCTCTTGGTTCCTCGAGTCGACCTGGCTGAGCACAGCACCGAGGACAAACTCGCTGGCATCGATCTGTACCAGGAGCTATCGGCTGCTTTTAACATGGGAGAGTTGCTCAGGGCGGTTTTCAAAGCCCAGAAGGCCACCTCACAGCCGTCTTTCCAGTCGACTGTCTGGGGTAGCTTCTTCCTGGTGAGGTCCGTCAAGGGCTTTGCAAGGCTGCTATAGTTCTGAACAAAGCGCCTATAGTACCCTGCAGTGCCCAGGAAAGACATCACCTGTTTCTTGGTCCTGGGGGGTGGGCGAGGACGCGATAGCGTCCACTTTACCAGGTTCTGTCCTCATAGAACCCCCGCCTACCTGGTGCCCCAGGTAGTGGACCTCGCTCATGCCCATCTGGCACCTTCACGGCTTGATAGTCCGGCCTGCTTGGTGAATACGCTTGAGCACCTCCTGGAGATGCTGAAGGTGTTCCTCCCAGGAGAAACTGAAGATGGCAATGTCATCCAGGTACGCCACAGCGTACTTCTCCAGTCCCTGAAGCAGGAGGTTGACCAACCACTGGAAAGTGGCAGGGGCATTCTTCATGCCGAAGGGCATGACCGTGGACTCGAAAAGTCCGAAGGGGGTGATAAAAGCGGATTTCTCCTGTGCCTCGGGGCTCAGGGGAATCCGCCAGTATCCCCGGCTCAAATCAATGATGGATAGGTAATTCGCTTTTGCTAACCGCTCAAGCAGTTCCTCGATGCGCGGCATTGGGTGCGTGTCAGAGGCTGTGATGTCGTTGAGCCCCCGGTAGTCCATGAAAAACTTGGGTGGTCTGATCCTTCTTTAGCACCAGGACTACAGGTGAGGCCCATGCGCTCTTGGACCGTTGAATCACCCCCAGCTGCAACATCTCATTGATCTCCTGGCGCATAACCTGCTGCACCTCGTCGGCGATCTGATAGGGTGCTCGCCGTAGTGGGGCGCGATTCCCGGTATCCACTTCGTGGACTGCTAACTCAGTCCTTCTGGGTCGGTTGGTAAACACGGCCCGGAAGCGTGCCAGCACGGTTTGCAGCTGCAACCGTCGGGGTTTGGATAGCAAGGCGCTTACCTCCATGTCCTCAATGGACCTACCAGCCTTGGCTTGGGCCAGCATGTCCAGGATGGGGTCTTCCTCCCCGTTCTCTGGCAGGTTGCAGACCGGTAGGACGCAGGCTTCACGTTCATGATGAGCCTTCATCATATTGACGTGAAATACCTTGTGCCTACCCCGAGCGTGGTCAAGAATGACCACGTAGGTGACTGGGTTGACCTGTTGGTGCAGGACGTACGGGCCTTCCCAGTCTGCCTGAAGCTTATCCTTTGGTACGGCGACCAGCACCTACACCTTCTGACCCACCTGGTAGGTCCACTCCCTGGCGTTCTGGTCGTACCAGTACTTCTGGTCAGCCTGAGCCTGCGTCATGTTGTCATGCACCAACTGCGTCAGGGTCTGCATCTTGTCACGAAAGGGCATGACATAATCCACAATGGACACTTCGGAAGGCTTCAGCTCTTTTTCCCAGGATTCTCTTACCATGTAATGTAAGGAGTACAGTTCATATAGTGTCTTGTGCTTGGGTGCGATGAAAACACAGGAGTCACAGGTTTGATATAGAAGGTCTTGTATTACTTCATACAAGTGGCAATAATAGTCACACAGTTTGCAGATACAAAAGCAGGAGACACAGCAGGCCAGAGTAACTTAAGCTCAGCAATCACTCTCCACAACAGGTTCAGGATCTCTTCTCTGTTACCGTAAGTCCATGCAAACGTGGATTTATCAAATAGCAAGGTTCCAAAGTCCACGAGTGTTCCAAAGTTCCACAATAGGAAATAACTGGAGTACAAGGTCCAAGGCTTCCAGGAGTCAGGTCACAGGTTCACTGCAAGCTTGATTCTGAAGCACTGATTGCTCAGCTGTGGCTGCTTAAGAAGCAAGAGGAGAGAATCAGGGCGGGAACATGCAAGCTGGAAACTCCATATTGACTGAGGGCAAGATAGCTGCAGCAAGACAGAAAGTAAAATGGCTGACGGAAAAACTGAGTTTCAGGAACATGTACACAGAACCTTACATTACTCCCCCCTTAGGGACAGCCTCCGGATGACCTCAGACCAGGCTTGTGTGGGTACCTCTGATGAAACTGGCGGAGCAAGCGAGGAGCATTAACGTTATTGACTGGTTCCCATGAGTTGTCCTCCACTGGGTAGCCCTGCCATTTAATCAGATATTGTAACTGATTTCTATACAACCTGGAATCTAGAATCCTTTCCACCACAAATTCTTCCTGACCATCGACTAGCACTGGGTCAGGGCAATGAGAAGAACGTCCAGGAAACGTATTGGGTGTCGCAGCCTTTAGTAGGGATACATGAAAGACAGGGTGGATTCTCATAGTTCTGGGCAGTTGAAGACGACAAGCGACAGCACTTATAATCTTACTGATTTTATAAGGTCCAATGTATTTATATCCCAACTTAGATGATGGAATTCTTAACTTAAGATTTCTGGTTGACAGCCAGACCAGGTCTCCTACCTTGAAAGCTGGTGCAGGTTTACGAAATTTATCTGCGGCTTTCTTGTACCTTTCCTGAGCCAATTCCAGATTTCCCTTTAGAAGATCCATATTCTTTTGTAAAGACGTGATTCTTTCAGCCACTGCTGGCAAAGGCGTTTCTATGGGAAATCGAGGAAGAATATTAGGATGATAACCTAAATTGGAGTAAAAAGGAGACTGCTTAGTGGAGGCGCTCTGAGAGTTGTTATAAGAGAACTCAGCCAGTGGAAGTAGATCCACCCAATCATCCTGTAGGTGGCAGATAAAGCAGCGAAGATACTGCTCCAGGGTCTGATTGGTTCGTTCTGTCTGTCCATTAGTCTGAGGATGAAAAGCAGAAGAAAGGTTTACTTTAATGTCCAATGCTGCACAGAAATTTTGCCAAAACCTTGAAGTGAATTGCACCCCTCGATCCGAAATAACCTCATCTGGTACTCCATGTAAGCGAAACACATTTTTAATCATCAAATCTGATGTCTGTCTTGCAGTGGGTAAGCCGACACAAGGGATAAAATGAGCTGCTTTTGTTAAACGATCAACCACCACTAGAATGGTGTTCTTCCCTTGAGAGGTTGGTAACTCCACAATGAAGTCCATAGAAATGGATCCCCACGGGCGGGACGGGGTGGGAAGGGGTTGCAACAGACCAGTTGGTGAGGAGCGAGGTGTTTTGCATCTTGCACAGACTTCACATGAAGTGACATAGTTTAAAACATCCTTCCTGCAAGTGGGCCACCAAAAGAAACGAGAAAGAAATTCCTGTGTCTTTAGAATTCCTCTATGCCCAGCTATCTTGGAATCGTGAATGAATTGCAATACTCTCAATCTGACTGTTTCAGGAATATACAGACGTTGTCCCTGAATCCACACACCATTCTTAAAGACAAGACTTACGTCCCTTGGGGGTTGTGCCAAAAAGGAATCCGCATGGTATGCTTCCTTGATGTCCTTAAGTAGGTCTTGATTATGAATCACTCCCAGGAATCTAGAGTCAGGAAGAATAGTCTTAGGAGGAGTAAGTGGACATGTCTCTGCTGAATAAATCCTAGAGAGTGCATCAGCCTTTCCATTGCGCGATCCTGGTCTATAAGAAATGATAAAATTAAATTGGTTTAAGAAAAGATTCCAGCGAGCCTGGCGAGGAGTCAGGCATTTAGCCGACCTGATAAATTCAAGGTTACGATGGTCTGTCAGGACGACTATTTGCTGTGCAGCTCCCTGAAGAAGGTGTCTCCATTCTTTGAAGGCGGCAATAATGGCCAACAACTCTCTATTGCCCACATCGTAGTTCCTCTCAGCCGAAGACAACTGCTGGGAAAAGAAGGCACAGGGATGCAAGACATTCTTCTCACCTGTTCTCTGAGAGAGTATAGCTCCAACGGCACAGTCTGAAGCATCCACCTCTATTATGAAGGCAAGTTCGGGGTTGGGATGTACTAAGATAGGTGCAGTGGTAAATTTATCTTTTAGACGGGAAAATGCTTCCTGGGCTTGGGGAGTCCAGGAGAACCTAGACTCTTTCCGGGTAAGTTGGGTGATAGGTGACACTACCTCAGAGAAATTCCTAATGAAACGTCTATAGAAGTTGGCAAACCCGATGAAGCGCTGCACCTCCTTCACATTTCTAGGACTTGGCCAATCCTTGATGGCTTGGGTCTTGCTTCCATCCATACTAATTCCTTGTGTAGACAGTATATACCCCAGAAATTGAATTTTGGTCCTATGGAATTCACACTTTTCAAGTTTGATGTAAAGATGATTTTGTCTTAGACGTTCCAAGACCATTCTCACATGTCCATGATGTTCCTCTGTGGAGTTAGAAAAAATTAGAATATCATCCAAATAAATCACCACGAATGTATCTAGGAGATCCCTGAAGATGTCATTTACCAAGTGTTGGAAAGTGGCTGGGGCGGTACTCAGACCAAAAGGCATAACTAGATATTCAAAGTGTCCATAGCGTGACCTGAATGCAGTCTTCCATTCATCCCCAGGTCTAATACGGACTAAGTTATAGGCCCCACGGAGATCTAGTTTAGAGAAATTTTGGCATGTCGCACTCTCTCCAATAACTCAGGGATTAAAGGCAATGGATAACGGTTTCTAATAGTAACCTTATTGAGTTCCCTATAGTCTACGCAGGGTCTCAGAGATCCATCTTTCTTCTTTACAAAGAAGATGGGTGCACCTGCAGGAGATGAAGAGGGGCGTATGAAGCCCTTGGCTAGATTTTCGTCTATGTAATCCTTTAAAGCCTTTAGCTCGGGCCCCGCCAAGGGGTAGATCTTACCAAAAGGTATCTCTGCTCCAGGCAATAATTCAATTGGACAATCATATGGACGGTGAGGGGGAAGCTGGTCAGCGTTCTTCTTGTCACATAAATCCACATAGTCCTGGTATACAGCTGGTAGTTCAGGGACTGACATGGTTCCTTTAGGAACAGAGCAAGCTGAAACTTTTGGACTCATCTGTTTCTCTGGAAAGTGTAATTCCTTGGTCTCCCAGTTAATGGTAGGATTCTGAGCCTGCAGCCATGGTAGCCTAGAATAATGGGAAAGTGGGGAGAAGAGATAAGCATAAAGGACAGTTTCTCTTGATGATCTTTACTCATAAGAACCCTCAAAGGCTCTGTTTCCTGATCCACTGGTCCAGAGGTCAGCAGGGAGCCATCCACAGTTTCCATCTGTACTGGAGTAGCCTTCTTCACTGAACGTATCCCCTGTTTCAGAGCAAAGGAGACATCCATAAAATTTCCACTTGCCCCTGAGTCGATCATAGCAGAGCTAGACACCCAAGCTGAGTCAACCCAGAGTTTGATGGAAAGAAAGCAATGAGAATTGTTTTTCTTACAACTCAGCTGGGACACCGCTGAGGAAACTTGAAAAATTGCAGCGTTTACACAGTCAACGTCCTCAGAAGTAACGGAGTTTAAGTCCGAGAAATCAAGATCTGTTGCTGCAGATCTCTCTGGAGCCTGAGGCTCGGACCTGACAGATCCCCTCTCGCAACACTCACAGTGAATGAGTGCTGCAGTAGTCTTACGAGAACGGCTGGGGCAGTTTATAATGAAGTGCCCTGACTTACCACAATAGAAACATAGATTCTCCTTAAAACGATGTTCCTTGCGTGCATCACTAACCCGTCGTTGTAAAGAGTCTACCTGCATGGGTTCAGGTTCAGGTTCCCGTGTGATCCTACTCAAAGGTTCCTTAGCTGGAGAGGAAGGTAGGAAAAGGTTAGTGCGATTGCTTTCGAACCATCTCTCTTGCCTGCGTTCAGTCAGACGAGTATCAATACGGATGCAGTAGTTAATAAAGTCACCTAACGCAGTGGGAGGGTCGGCACGAGCAAGTTCATCCTTAATCAGTGGAGATAACCCTTTTCGAAAAATAGATTTTTTGGCGGAACTGTCCCAGGTGGTATCAAGGGCCCATCTCCTGAAATCCAAGGCATATTCAGCTACCGAGTGCTTACCTTGGCGTAAAGCTAACATGGCTGCTTCAGCTGTTGCACCTCGATTGGGGTCATCAAACACCTGCCCCATGGCTGAAATGAAAGCATCCAGATGATCCAAACATTCATCCTCAGTCTCAATCAGAGGGTTTGCCCACATCAAAGCCTTGTTGGTAAGCAACATAATTATAGTAAGCACTTTAGATCGTTCAGTGGGAAATTGTGAAGCATGTGCAGAAAAAAAAAGATTGCATTGATTAATAAATCCCCTGAATTTCTCACGTTCACCGCCAAAACGAAAAGGGGGCAACTTGGGAATCCCAGAACTCGGGGCTACGGCAGGAGCCTGGACTCGCTCCTCTAGAACTTCAATCCTGGCTCGCAAATCCTGGGCAGTCTGTCCAAACACTTGCAAATTGTGATTAGTGAGGTCCTGTAGGTTTGTAAAACGGGTTTTTATAGTCTGCAAATCTGCAAGGATATTATCAGTCACTCCGCAAAGTTCCTTTATGCGGGCCTCCATTTTCCAGATCTTTTAAGACAGGAGTACTGGAAGGAGAGGAGAAAAAAAAAAAAAACAATAGTGTTTACCTGTGGTAACACTGCAGAGAGAAAAAAAAAATAAAGGGAACTGCTCACCTGGAATGGTTGTGAGAAGTCACAACCACTATCATCACAGAAAGTTCAACCGGACATCTGATATCCACAGTTACAGCAGACACAAAAGAGGAAAGAAAAAAAAAACAATAGTGTTTACCTGTGGTAACACTGCAGAAAAAAAAAACTTAAGGGAATTGCTCACCTGGAATGGTTGTGATAAGTCACAACCACTGTCATCACAGAAAGTACAACCGGACGTCTGATATCCACAGTTACAGCAGACACAGCCTTTCCAGACCCAGCAGACACTAACGTTTGGCTTCAGAATCTTGTAATGTAAGGAGTACAGTTCATATAGTGTCTTGTGCTTGGGTGCGATGAAAACACAGGAGTCACAGGTTTGATATAGAAGGTCTTGTATTACTTCATACAAGTGGCAATAATAGTCACACAGTTTGCAGATACAAAAGCAGGAGACACAGCAGGCCAGAGTAACTTAAGCTCAGCAATCACTCTCCACAACAGGTTCAGGATCTCTTCTCTGTTACCGTAAGTCCATGCAAACGTGGATTTATCAAATAGCAAGGTTCCAAAGTCCACGAGTGTTCCAAAGTTCCACAATAGGAAATAACTGGAGTACAAGGTCCAAGGCTTCCAGGAGTCAGGTCACAGGTTCACTGCAAGCTTGATTCTGAAGCACTGATTGCTCAGCTGTGGCTGCTTAAGAAGCAAGAGGAGAGAATCAGGGCGGGAACATGCAAGCTGGTAAACTCCATATTGACTGAGGGCAAGATAGCTGCAGCAAGACAGAAAGTAAAATGGCTGACGGAAAAACTGAGTTTCAGGAACATGTACACAGAACCTTACATACCAACTCAAGGGGTCGCCTGCTGTACAGGAGCTCGAAGGGGGAGAACCCCGTCGAGGCCTGCGAAAACTCTCGGTAAGCGAATAGCAGGTGTGGGAGGTACCACTCCCAATCACGCCCTTGGGTCTCAACCAGCATTTTTAGCATCTGTTTGAGGGTACTGTTGAAGCGCTCACACAAGCCATTGGTTTGGGGGTGATACGCACTCGATATCAGACGCTTCACCTGCATTTTCTTACAAAGAGCCTCCATTAGGCGAGACATAAATTGGGTCCCTTGGTCGGTAAGCATCTCCCTGGGAAATCCTACTCATGAAAACATGGCCAACAGTGCATCCGCCACCTTACCCGCCCTAGTTGAGGACAGAGCCACTGCCTCCAGGTATCGGGTAGCGTAGTCTACCACAGTGAGGATGTATTCCGTTCCTGATCTGCTGGGGACGGCCAATGGGCCCACAATGTCCATAGCGATCCGCTGGAAAAGCTCCTCTATCACTGGCAAATAGTTCAGGGGAGCCTTGGGAACAGGCCCTGACTTCCCTACTCTTTGACAGGTGATACAGGAGTGGCAGTAGTTGGTCACATCTGTCCCCATCTTGGGCCAATAGAAGTGTTGAGACAGCCGGGCCTAAGTTTTGCTGATCCCCAAGTGTCCAGCGAGTGGAATCTCATGGGCATTCAGCAACTCACCCCTAAATTGGGACGGGACGACCAGCTGTCTTTCTCTCAACCACTCCTGTTGGGATTTACAGGGAACTGTCTCCCGGTACAACCTTCCTTGTTCCCAGAACACCCTCTCCTTATCCGACTAGGAGGCGGGCTCCTGGGCGAAGCCTCTCAAGACCTCCAAGCTCGCAACTGCAGAGCAGCCTAGAACTCCTGCCTGAGGCAGCCAGAAGTGACGTCAAGGTTCCTTCCTCACGGGAACCCTCTGGGACCTGCTCTGGGTCTATCTCTGTTTCAGTCAACACTCTGACTGAGGAGGGTCCAGAAGGCAGTGCGTTACCTACAATCTGGGCACTCTGACTGCGGGTGACAGTGGCTACGTAGGCTGTCTCCCAGAGTTTTCCACAGACCCATCAGCCAGCACTATGGGTTCTACCTCCCCATCCACGCCCAATACCTCAGGAGCAGTGCCAAATATGAGGCAGTTACCTTCCTTATGGTTACTGGTCAGTTGCACGGCATTACGTTCCTCATGGTTGCCGTGCATATCCCCATCTCACTTAGCACTGTCGGTTGCTCATGTTAGGGGTTCCTCAACCGCCTCACCCCGCAGGGTGATGTGGCTGGGCACTCCTGCACCTGTAGAGAACATCATCATTCTCAGAAAAATGGTTATCAGGTAAAGCATCATCAGGTAAAGAATGCAATTTCACATCATCATCAATAGCATTAACGTTACCCTTAGTATCAGATTGGGGAGGGGTGTCAGGGACATAATACGCGACCGTTCTCCTCAAATCAGTCCCCAACTAAATGTTGGTGGGCAAGATTTCGGACAACCCAACCTCCTTCACCCCGATCCCGGCACCCCAATGATGAAAACCCAGGCCATCGGCAAGGAACATCGGACACCCCCAAATCACGGTGACAGTCAGGGTTTTCCCCTGAATAATCTCGTCAGGGGCCGCCAGTTCAGGTTAGATGAGGGTCCGTTCAGCCCCCGTGTCCTTGAGGCCTTTAGCGACATGGCCCCCCACACGGACTTGCTGTACATTGTCCGACCCTCCCACCCACCAAAAGAACTGCTGCATTAGGCCCGGAAGCCTTGGCTGGAGGTTTCTTCTGCTTCTCCGGACAGGGGGCGCTGATTTGTCCAGTCCGATTGCAGGAAAAAACACTTGCGAGGGTCGGTCGTAGGCCTGGTGTTGGCAAAGGGGACAGGGCATCCAGTGTGTCATCTGGCAGGGGCACTGGGGTTGGTTGCAGGCTTATCTCCTCTCCAGCTGGCGGTGACTGGCTTCTGCACCTCTGGTTTCCGGTTGGCCTCATAGGTGTCGGCGATCTGCGCTGCTTTGTCCGCATCAGGTCCCTCAGCTGCTCAAAGGTGGTCGCTGACAGTCCTTGGATCCACTGGTACAGTGGGTCCTGAGTCCATGCACCACATCGCTGTAACTGTCATGTGGGCCACGTTGGAGGTTCCGGAACTTTCTACGGTAAACCTCAGAAGTGAGCTGGTACTTTATCAGGGCCTGCTTGATTTCCTCATAGTCACCATCTAGGCCTGGCAGGAGAAAAGCAAATGCCTCCAGAGCTTTGCCTTTGAGCCCTGGTGTCAAATATAGGGCCCATTGGTCCCTAGGCAGCTGGTACTGTCTGCAGGCTTTCTCAAAGACCAGCAGAAAAGTGTCCAAGTCCCCGTCCTATTCCATCACGGGAAAGTGCTCTGGCCGGGGTTTAGGAATCTGAGCGCTGCTGGACTCACTGCTGGGCTGGGAAGACCACTGCCCCTGGATTCGTGATAACTCCAGCTGGTACTGTCTTTCTGCGGCTTTCTCTTGGTAGTGATGGATCAGCTGTAGACGCCTCTCCATCTCTTCTGTGGGGAGTTCCTCCAAGGCCATCCACAGGTAGGGTGTGATGTTTTGGTAGCTGAGGAGGCAGGAGCAAAAAACCGCAAAGGCAGCCAAACACCAGAGAGGTTGGAACTAATAGGTTGCAGACCCCTAAACTAACCGCACAACTAGAAGCAGCCGTAGGACGTTCCAACGTTGCCCTAGACGCCTCGTCACAGCCGGAGAGATCAGCTACCCCTGAAGATGAAAAGAGGAAAGCTCCGGAGTAGAGCCCCAAAAGAATAGGAAGCCCCCAAACATATAATGGCGGTTAGACAAGATGAAAAAACGAACACAGACAGAAAATAGAATGAGCAAACGCTGGGGCCCAAAACTGTCTAGATAGGACAGCACAGGAGAGAATACTGTCTGCAACCCAGAAAAACCCTAGGAAAAACTCCAACACTTCTGAATCCAAAAATGCTGAGACCACACGGTCTGGACCACCTATATCAGATCTCTGGTGTGAACACGCAGCTACCCAGCAGTAAAATATCACACGAACAGAGCAAATGAACAAATACAAAAAGAGAACAGAGACCAGCACAAGCCCCCAAAGGGGACCCGGCTGAACTCAAAATCAAGGCAGCAGAAACAAGGGAAATCACACCACAGAAAAAAAAACAGAAAGTAACTTATCTGAATGATAGCAGGAGACAGCAGGAAAGCTAGCTGAATTCCAACCTAGACCAGGAAGTAACAATTGATCACCGGCCAGGATCATGGGAGGTCAGCTCACTTATATCAGGCCATTCCGTCCCACCTGATAACCATTCATCCATTGCAGGTGGTGGACTTTTGCTGTTCAACATAGGTTCAATACCCTCAGCAACCACCAGAGGGAGCCTCAGCTCCGAAGTCGTCTCCAACACGTTCACAACAGTACCCACCCCTTGAGGAGGGGTCACCGGACCCTCACGTGCACCACCAGGCCGATCAGAATGAGCTTGGTGATAGGCACGGACCAGTCTTTCAGCCTGAATGTCAGAAGCAAACACCCAAGAATTGTCCTCCTGACCATAGACTTTCCACTTAACCAAGTACTGGAGTCTCTGCCTAGCCAAACGAGAATATATATATATCTTCTCAACCTCATACTCCAAATTGCCCTCAACCAAAACAGGATCAGGAGGCGCAGCCATAGGAACCACTGGCTCGACAAACCTCTTCAATAAAGATTTGTGGAATACGTTGTGAATCTTAAATGTTCCTGGAAGAAGCAAACGGAAGGAAACGGGATTAAGAATTTCCACGATCTTATAAGGTCCAATGAACCTTGGCTTAAATTTTGGAGACGCAACCTTCATAGGGATATTTTTTGAGGACAACCAAACCAGGTAACCCACTTTAAACCGAGGACCCTCAGTCCTATGCCGGTTGGCAAACCGCTGGGCCTTCTCCTGAGAGAGACAACTTATCCACTACTTGATCCCAAATGTGCTGCATTCTCTCCACAATAGAGTCAACACCCGGACAGACAGAAGCCTGCACCTGCCCTGAAGAAAATCGAGGATGAAACCCGAAATTGCAGAAAAATGGAGACATCAAGGTGGCAGAACTAGCCCTATTATTAAAAGCAAACTCAGCCAAAGGCAAAAAAGAGACCCAGTCATCTTGATCAGCAGACACAAAACATCTCAAATAAGTCTCCAAGGTCTGGTTTGTTCTATCAGTTTGTCCATTGGTCTGAGGGTGGAACGAAGAGGAAAAAGACAGCTGAACTCCCAGTTTGGAACAAAATGTCCTCCAAAATCTGGAAACAAACTGGACTCCTCTGTCAGACACAATGTTCTCTGGAATGCCGTGCAACCGAACCACCTGTTGAAAAAATAAGGGCACCAACTCGGAGGAGGATGGCAACTTAGGTAGTAGCACAAGATGTATCATCTTGGAAAACCTATCACAGATCAGCCAAATAACGGTCATTCTCTGAGAGACAGGGAGATCGGAAATAAAATCCTTAGAGATATGGGTCCATGGCCTCTTGGGCACAGGCAATGGCATTAACAAACCACTAGAGCAAGAGCAAGGTTTTGACCGAGAACAAGTCCCACAGGACTGCACAAAGTCCCTGACGTCACGAGACAAGTGGGCCACCAAAAGGACCGACTCACCAAATCTCTGGTACCAAAAATACCAGGATGGCCAGCCAACGTGGAGCAATGAATCTCAGACATCACATTCTTCCTCCAGTGGTCTGGGACAAACAATTTCCCAACCGGGCAGCGTTCAGGTTTATCCTCCTGAAATTCCTCCAAAGCCAGTCTCAAATTTTGCAAGATAGAGGAAAGAACCACACCCTCCTTCAGAATAACAGCAGGCTCAGTTACTTCAGGAGAATCCGCAAAGAAACTCCTCGAGAGGGCATCCGCCTTAACATTCTTAGTGCCCTGGAGAAAAGAGATCACAAAATCAAAACGTGTGAAAAACAAGGCCCACCTGGCTTGTCTAGGATTAGGATAAGTCACTTGGCTGATTCAAGATAAACCAGGTTCTTATGGTCCGTGAGGACCACCACCTGATGTTTGCTCCTTCCAGCCAATGTCTCCACTCTTCAAAAGCCCACTTCATAGCCAACAACTCCCGATGTCCCACATCATAATTACGTTCCACTGGGGAAAATTTTCGAGAGAAAAAGGCACAAGGGTTACTCTTAGAGGTCTCCGGATCCCTTTGGGACAAAACGGCTCCTGCACCAATCTCAGAAGCATCAACCTCCACCTGAAATGGTAGAGAAACATCAAGTTGCCGTAGAACAGGAACAGAAGTGAATCTCCGAAACGCAGAAACTGCCTCAGGAGACCAATTCACTACATCAGAACCTTTTTTGGTCAAATCAGTGAGTGGTTTCACAATAGTAGAGAAATAACCTATAAATTTACGATAAAAATTAGCGAAACCCAAAAATCTCTGAAGAGCCTTCAATGTAGTGGGTTGAACCCAATCACAAATGGCCTGAACTTTGACCGGGTCCATTTCAATAACAGACAGAGAAGAAAAGAATCCCAGAAATTAAATCTTTTGTACGCCAAAAAGACATTTTGATCCCTTTACATATAATGCATTTTCTCTCAAAATCCGGAATACAGTCCGAATATGTTCCACATGAGAATCCCAGTCATTGGGAAAAAATCAAGATATCGTCCAAATAAAAGATCAGAAATGTATCCACGAAATCCCGGAAAATATCGTTCATAAAGGATTGGAAGACGGAAGGGGCATTAATGAGCCAAAAAGGCATCACCAGGTACTCAAAATGCCCCTCAGGGGTATTAAACGCCATCTTCCATTCATCACCGTGCTTGATGCGAATAAGATTATACGCCCCCCTGAGGTCAAGCTTGGTAAACCAACCAGCACCTTTCACTCTGGAAAATAGGTCAGAAATCAAGGGTAACGGATTTAACAGTGTCAGGAGACGATAGTCAATACACAGCCTCAATGAGCCATTCTTCTTGGCCACAAAGAAAAAGCCGGCGCCCAAGGGTGAAGAGGATGGTCTGATATGACCCTTCTCTAAAGAGTCTTTGATATAAGATAGCATAGCATCATGCTCAGGTACAGATAAATTAAAGAGCCGACCACTGGGAAATTTACAACCAGGTACTAAGTCAATAGCGCAATCATAATTCCTATGAGGAGGTAAGGATGCAGACTTACTCTCACTAAACACATCAGAAAAATCAGTCAGTCAGGGACATCTTGAGACTGGGGAGAGGCAGAAAAGACAGGAGCGTCATTACGAACACATTGACAACCACAACTGACCACAGACACAGACTTCCAATCCAAAACAGGATTATGAGTCTGTAACCAAGGAAAACCCAGTACAATAATGTCATGTAAATTATGTAACACCAAAAATTTGCAATTCTCTTGGTGGTCCGGGTCAACCCGCATTATCACCTGGGTAGAAAACTGGGGTTTATTCTCCGCCAAATGGGAAAAGCACAACGTTTGGCAAAATCAAAATCCATCAGGTTTATAGCTGCTCCTGAATCAACAAAAGCCTGAGCTGAAATGTGGACATGGAGCAAATCAAGGTAACAGTCAACAGAAATTTTGTCTGAACACCACCCAAAACAACTGAGCGCGCAAAACATCTTCCTCGCTTGGGGCAGACAGAAATAGCATGAGAAGCGTCACCATAGTAGAAGCACAACTTATCACGCTTCCGAAACTCATGACGCTGTGCCCCAGAAGTCACTCTATCACACTGCATGGGCTCAGGGGCTGGCCCGCAAGGCATCACAATCTCACGCATATTTCTACGCTCACGCAAACGTCTGTCAATTTGAATAGCTAATGACATAGAGTCATTGAGACCGGAGGGGACAGGGAATCCCACCATTACATCCTTTACAGTCTCTGCCAGACCCTTCCAAAAAAGAGCTGCCAGAGAATCATCATTCCATTTAGTAAGGACTGCCCACATTCTGAATTTCTGACAATACAGTTCAGCGGCTTTCTTGACCCTGATTCAGTGTCAACAGCTTGATCAGTAACATTAGGTTCATCGTACAACAAACCCAGAGCCTGAAAAAAACATCAACATCATTCAAAACAGGATCCCAGGTATCAGGGAAAAGGCCCAATCCTGAGAGTCACCGCGCAACAGGGAGATGACAATTTGAACCTGCTGCGCTGCGTTCCCTGAGGACTTAGGCTTCAAAGCAAAAAACAACTTACAGTTATTTTTAAAATTCAAAAATTTAGACTGATCTCCCAAAAATAAATCCGGCAGAGGAATCCTAGGTTCCACAACAGGCAACCCAGCAAGATAGATAGCAATACTCCGAACTTCAGCAGCAAGCTGCTCCACACGATCGGACAAATGCTTGACCTCCATTGGGGAAAAAATTCCTCCTCAGCCCCCAGAGAAAAAAGAGGGAAAATATGTAACAAACAAAAAAAAAACAATTTTCGGGCAACTCTGACTTTTTTTTTTCTTATTTACTATTTTCTCCCTTCTGTTGAGTACCATAGGATTTCAGTATGGCCGGTGATTCTGTTATGTTTTGGTAGCTGAGGAGGCAGGAGCAAAAAACCGCAAAGGCAGCTAAACACAAGAGAGGTTGGAACTAATAGGTTGCAGACCCCTAAACTAACCGCACAACTAGAAGCAGTGTGGGTCGTTCCTACGGTGCCCTAGACGCCTCGTCACAGCCGGACAGATTAGCTATCCTTGAAGATGGAAAGAGGAAAGCTAACTGCCCCGGAGTAGAGCCCCAAAAGAATAGGAAGCCCCCAAACATATAATGGCGGTTAGACAAGATGAAAACACGAACAGACAGAAAACACAAAGAGCAAACGCTGGGGCCCAAAACTGTCTAGATAGGACAGCACAGGAGAGAATACTGTCTGCCACCCAGAAAAACCCTAGGAAAAACTCCAACACTTCTGAATCCAAAAATGCTGAGACCACACGGTCTCGACCACCTATATCAGATCTCTGGTGTGAACACGCAGCTACCCAGCAGTAAAATATCACACAAACAGAGCAAATGAACAAATACAAAAAGAGAACAGAGACCAGCACAAGCCCCCAAAGGGGACCCGGCTGAACTCAAAATCAAGGCAGCAAAAACAAGGGAAATCACACCACAGAAAAAAAAAACAGAAAGTAACTTATCTGAATGATAGCAGGAGACAGCAGGAAAGCTAGCTGAATTCCAACCTAGACCAGGAAGTAACAATTGATCACCGGCGAGGATCATGGGAGGTCTGTTATGTTTCGGTAGCTGAGGAGTGCAGGTAAAAAAGGCAATACACCAGAGCAGTTGAAATCTATGGGATTGCAGTACCCTGACTAACCACCACAACTAGAGGCAGCCGTGGAGCGTTCCTACGTTGGTCCTAGACGCCTCGTCACAGCCTGAGAAACTAACTACACCTAAAGATAGAAATAGGAAAGCTATCTGCCCGGAGCAGAACCCAAAGATAATAGAAAGCCCCCAAACATGGAATGGCGGTTAGACAAGAGGAAATACTGACACAGAAAGAAAATAGAATGAGCAAACGCTGGGGCCCAAACTATCTAAAAAGAAAAGGACAGGAAGGGTACTTACTGCAATCCCAGAAAACCCTGAAAAACACCAACTCTACTAATTTCAAAATCACCTGAGATCACACGACCTCTACCACCTAAATTAGCTCTCTGGTGTAACAAAATCAAAACAGCAGCCACTGAAAAAACTGGAAAAAGCAAAAGAACAAAACTCAGTGGCTGAACTAAACTGAGAAGGCAGAAGCCCCCGGAGGGGACCCAGAAGGCCCCCAAAGAAGTGCAAGACAAAATGCAAAAAAATAGCAATAACACAAAAGAAGAAAAAATCTTATCTGGTAGCAGGAGATGCAGACACGACACAGCAGGCTACAAGGGAAACTGGAATGAAGGATTCAGACCAGAACAATTGATCACCGGCAACCCTGATGGGAAAATGACTCCCTTATATAAGACCAGTCAGTAACACCTGATTCCCAGTCCTCACAATCTTCACTAGTACCGCTTGTAACCACCAGAGGGAGCCTCTGCTCAGAACTCATCTCAAACCCATTCACAACAGTACCCCCCCCTTGAGGAGGGGTCACCGAACCCTCATTTGAGCAACCAGGTCGGTCAGGATGAGTTCTATGATACGCACGGATAAGTCTCCTAGCATGGATGTCCGAAGCAAACACCCAAGAATTGTCTTCCTGACCATAACCTCTCCATTTAACCAAATACTGGAGTTTCCGTCTAGAAAAACGAGAATCCAATATTTTCTCAACCACATACTCCAGACTGCCCTCAACCAAAACAGGGTCAGGAGGCACAGCAGCAGGAACCACTGGCTCAACAAACCTCTTCAACAAGGACTTGTGGAACACGTTATGGATCTTAAATGTCCCTGGAAGAAGCAAACGAAAAAGAAACAGGATTAATAATCTCCATGATCTTATAAGGTCCAATGAACCTAGGCTTAAATTTAGGAGATGCTACTCTCATAGGAATATTCTTTGAGGACAACCAGACCAAGTCCCCCACTTTAAACCGAGGACCATCAGTCCTATGCCGGTTAGCAAACCGCTGGGCCTTCTCCTGAGAGAGGGACAACCTCTCCACTACCTGGTCCCAAATCTGTTGCATACGCTCCACAACAGAGTCAACACCTGGACAGACAGAAGCCTCCGTCTGTCCTGAAGAAAATCGAGGGTGAAACCCAGAATTACAGAAAAACGGAGACATCAAAGTGGCAGAGCTAGCCCTATTATTAAGAGCAAACTCAGCCAAAGGCAAAAAAGAGACCCAGTCATCCTGATCAGCAGACACAAAGCATCTAAGATAAGTCTCCCAATGTCTGGTTTGTTCTCTCAGTTTGACCATTGGTCTGAGGATGAAATGCCGAGGAGAAAGACAATTGAACACCCAGTTTAGAACAAAAAGTCCTCCAAAATTTGGAAACAAACTGGACTCCTCTGTCAGACACAATGTTCTCAGGAATGCCGTGTAAACGAACCACGTGCTGAAGGAACAACGGCACCAATTCAGAGGAGGAAGGCAACTTAGGTAATGGCACAAGATGTATCATTTTGGAAAACCTATCACAAATTACCCAGATGGTGGTCATTCTCTGAGAAACAGGAAGATCGGAAATGAAATCCATAGAGATATGGGTCCATGGTCTCTTGGGCACAGGCAATGGCATCAACAAACCACTAGAGCGAGAGCAAGGCTTGGAGCGAGAGCAAGTCCCGCAGGACTGCACAAATTCCCTGACATCACGAGACAAGGTAGGCCACCAAAAGGACCGACTAACCAAGTCTCTGGTACCAAAAATTCCGGGATGCCCAGTCAATGCGGAACAATGAATCTCAGACATCACACTCTTTTTCCATTGGTCCGGGACAAACAATTTTCCAACAGGGCAGCGCTCGGGCCTATCCTCCTGACACCCCTCCAGAGCAAGTCTCAAATTGGGCGAGATGGCGGAAAGAACTACACCCTCTTTCAAAATAACAGAAGGATCAGATAACTCAGGAGAGTCAGCAAGGAAACTCCTCGAGAGGGCATCCGCCTTAACATTCTTAGTGCCAGGAAGAAAGGAAACCACAAAATTAAAACGTGTGAAAAACAAGGCCCACCTGGCCTGTCTAGGATTGAGTCGCTTGACAGATTCCAGATAAACCAGATTCTTATGGTCCGTAAGGACCACCACCTGATGTTTGGCTCCCTCCAGCCAATGTCTCCACTCTTCAAAAGCCCCTTCATGGCCAATAACTCCCGATTACCCACGTCATAATTACGTTCAGTAGGAGAAAATTTTCGAGAGAAAAAGGCACAAGGGTTACTTTTAGAGGTCTCTGGATCTTTTTGGGACAAAACGGCACCTGCCCCAATTTCAGAGGCATCAACCTCCACCTGAAATGGCAGAGAAACATCAGGCTGCCGTAGAACAGGAGCAGAAGTGAATCTCTGCTTAAGTTCCTGAAATGCAGAGACTGCCTCAGGAGGCCAATTCACCACATCAGAACCCTTTCTGGTCAAATCAGTTAATGGTTTAACAATAACGAGAAATTACCAATAAATTTACGATAAAAATTGGCAAAACCCAAAAATCTCTGAAGAGCCTTTAATGAAGTAGGTTGGACCAATCACAGATGGCTTGAACCTTGACCGGGTCCATTTCAATAACAGATGGGGACAAAATGAATCCCAGAAATGAGATCCTCTGTACGCCAAAAAGACACTTTGATCCCTTCACATACAGAGCATTCTCTCTCAAAATCTGGAACACAGTTCGAACATGTTTCACATGAGAGTCCCAGTCATTAGAAAAAATCAAGATATCATCCAAATAAACAATCAGAAATTTGTCCACAAAATCCCTGAAAATGTCATTCATGAAGGACTGGAAGACGGAAGGAGCATTAGTGAGCCCAAAGGGCATCACTAGGTACTCAAAATGCCCTTCAGGGGTATTAAATGCCATCTTCCATTCATCCCCGTGCTTAATGCGAATAAGGTTATACGCCCCCCTGAGGTCAAGCTTGGTAAACCAAGTAGCGTTTTTCACCCTGGAAAACAGGTCAGAAATCAAGGGTAGCGGGTATTGATATTTCACAGTAATATTGTTCAAGAGACGATAATCAATACACGGCCTTAATGAACCATCTTTTTTGGCCACAAAGAAAAAACCGGCACCTAAGGGTGAAGAGGATGGTCTGATATGACCCTTCTCCAAAGATTCCTTGATATAAGACCGCATAGCGTCATGTTCAGGTACAGACAAGTTAAAAAGGCGACCTTTAGGGAATTTACTACCCGGCACTAATTCAATAGCGCAGTCATAGCTCCTATGGGGAGGCAAGGATGCAGATTTACTTTCGCTAAACACATCAGAAAAATCAAACAAAAAGTCAGGAACATCCTGAGCCTGGGGGGAGGCAGAAAAAACAGGAGTGTTGGTATTAACACATTGGCAGCCCCAACTGGCCACAGACACAGACTTCC
>JARQOD010002928.1:0-71127 GCA_033576555.1 Oophaga sylvatica
TGTCTGTTCAGCCTCTGTTTGAAGACTTCCATTGAAGGAGAACTTACCACCTCTCGTGGCAGCCCAGTGGCGTAGCAACTGTTTGTGGCGCCCGGGGCGGCAAATTTTAGGCCACAACCCTAGCCACACCCATTTCACTGGTCACACCCATATCCACGCCCTGACCACACCCACTTAGCACTGCTGATCACACTGTTTCATAAACAATAATTATAAGCACATACCTCTCAACCGTCCCGGTTTCAGCGGGACAGTCCAGATTTCGGGACCCTGTCCGCTGTCCCGGCCAGGCGGTTTACTTTCCGCATTAGAATCGTACATACGGAAACCCGGGGACCTCCCACACATTCTGGCAGCCACAAGTCACATTCCATCGCTGACTTCATTTCCCCAGGATGTGGGGATCTCACCAGCTATGCAGCGCTCCATTCAATACCCGGCTCTCACTGAGCGAGACAGGCAGGATCTGGGGATCTCTTCATCTGTTGAACAGATCACATGTTGAGATCCCCACATCCTGCTTGTCTCGCTCAGTGAGAGTCGGGTATTGTATGCAGCGGTCCGTACAATACCCGGCTCTCACTCCAACAGATCCAGCGGCTCGATGCGTCGCCATTATGAAGACTCTCCCGAGAACGAGTTACAGTACCTGCTGCTGTAAGCTGACCGCCGGAAATGAGGTCAGCGGTCATTTCCAGCGTTCAGCTGATTTACAGCACGTCACCTCTGGTGGAATGTGACATGTGGCTGCCAGAACGTGTGGGAGGTCCCCGGGTTTCCGCATGTACGATTCTAATGCGGGAAAGTAAACCTCCCGGCCAGGACAGCAGGACAGGGACCCAGCCCTACACAGATAACAGCATTCGCTCCGTCCGCACGCAGACCCATGCACATAATGGCACCCATCCTTCCCCCTGCAGCCCCCAAGCACACAGATCCCGCAAGTAACAGGACCCTTGTACATGCGCGGCTCCGCTCTTGTGGCCCTGTACACACACGGCTCCGCTCCACACACCTCACACGCACAAGGTTCCGCTCCGTACACCTCGTACACACACGGCTTCGCTCCGTACACCTCGTACACACACGGCTCCGCTCCGTACACCTCGTACACACACGGCTCCGCTCCGTACACCTCGTACACACACGGCTCCGCTCCGTACACCTCGTACACACACGGCTCCGCTCCGTACACCTCATGTACACACGGCTCCGCTCCGTACACCTCGTACACACGGCTCCGCTCCGTACACCTCGTACACACACGGCTCCGCTCCGTACACCTTATACACACGGCTCCGCTCCGTACACCTCGTACACACACGGCTCCGCTCCGTACACCACGTACACACGGCTCCGCTCCGTACACCTTGTACACACGGCTCCGCTCCGTACACCTTATACACACGGCTCCGCTCCGTACACCTCGTACACACACGGCTCCGCACACCTTGTACACACACGGCTCTGCTCCGTACACCTCGTACACACACGGCTCCGCTCAGTACACCTCATACACACGGCTCTGCTACATCCACACTGTAAACCCAAGTCCCGACCCCCACACACACACACAAACTTACCCTAATCCAGCACCATGACAACATCACAGCAGAGTCTTGCACACAAGGGGGACACTGATCATCTGACCCCTGACTCCTCCCCTCCTGTGACCTCATCACAGGTCCTGTGGGCACAGAAGACTATAGCAATAGCACTGGAGGACACTGATCATCTGACCCCTGACTCCTCCCCTCCTGTGACCTCATCACAGGTCCTGTGGGCACAGAAGACTACAGCAATAGCAGCGTCATTGCTAGCTGCTGTGAGACTAATGCTGTAGAGACGGAGGGCAAGGAAAGGGTGCCGCCCCCACACACACGTGCCGCCTGGGGCGGACCGCCCCCCCTGCCCCCCCCACGCTACGCCACTGTGGCAGCCTGTTCCACTCCTTGATCACCCTAACTGTCAAAAAGTTTTTTCTAATATCTAATCTGTGTCTCCTCCCATTCAGTTTCATCCCATTGCTTCTAGTCTTTCCTTGTGCAAATGAGAATAAAGATGATCCTTCTACAATGTGACAGCCCTTGAGATATTTGTAGACAGCTATTAAGTCTCCTCTCAGTCTTCTTTTTTGCAAGCTAAACATTCCCAAATCCTGCAACCGTTCCTCATAGGACATGGTTTGCAGACCGGTCACCATTCTGGTGGCTCTCCTTTGAACTTGCTCCAGTTTGTTGATGTCTTTTTTAAAATGTGGTGCCCAAAACTGGACACAGTATTCCAGATGAGGTCTGACCAAAGAGGAGTAGAGGGCAATAATGACCTCACGTGATCTAGACTGTATGCTTCTGTTGATACATCCTAGAATTGTATTTGCCTTTTTTGCTGCTGCATCACACTGTTGACTCATGTTCAGTCTGTGATCAATTAGTATACCCAAGTCTTTTTCACATGTGCTGTTACTTAGCCCTATTCCTCCCATTTTGTATATGCTTTTTTCATTTTTATTGCCCAGATGTAGTACTTTGCATTTTTCCCTGTTAAAAACCATTCTGTTAGTTGCTGCCCACTGCTCCAGTTTATTTATATCTTTTTGAATCCTCTCACTCTCTTCTCTAGTATTAGCTACCCCTCCTAGCTTTGTGTCATCAGCAAATTTGATCAGTTTACCCTCAATTCCTTCATCTAAATCATTGATAAAGATGTTGAACAATACAGGGTCCAAAACAGAGCCTTGTGGTACCCCACTTGAGACATTCTTCCAACTGGATGTGCAGCCATTTACGACCACTCTTTGAGTCCGATCACTAAGCCAGTTATGAATCCACCTAACAGTTGCCTTGTCCATTCCATACTTAGTCATTTTTTCAATAAGGATTGTGAGATACTTTGTCAAATGCTTTGCTGAAGTCAAGATATACTATATCTACAGCATTTCCCTGATCCACCCAGTCAGTGATTCTGTCATAGAAGGAAATTAAGTTAGTCTGACATGACTTATTAGTTACAAACCCATGCTGACTCTGTTTAATCACTTCATTCTTATGCAGGTACTTACATACATGTTCTTTAATAATTTGTTCAAAGATTTTTCCTGGTATAGAAGTCAGACTCACCGGCCTGTAGTTCCCTGGGTCCACCTTCTTCCCCTTTTTGAAGATAGGAACAACATTTGCTCTTCTCCAGTCTTCTGGGACTTCTCCTGTTCTCCAAGAATTTTCAAAGATTATGGACAGTGGTTCAAGAATTTCTTCTGCTATCTCCTTCAGTACCCTGGGGTGTAATTCATCTGGACCTGGAGACTTGAATTCATTTTGGTTAGCTAAGTGTTTCCTCACTGTCTTTCTGTTTATAGATATCCTGGATTCTTCTATTCCTTTAATAGGACAGTGAAGATCAGTTGATGTTACATTTCCTTTCTGAGAGAAAACAGATGCAAAATAGGAATTTAAAAGTTCAGCCTTCTCAACATCCTTTCTTACCATTTCATCATTTTCATCCTGTAAAAATCCTATAGCATCTTTGACATTTTTTTTACTTTTGACGTATCCCCAAAATCCTTTTTTGTTGCTTTTGACATCTCTTGCAAGCCTTAATTCATTGTCAGCTTTAGATAATCTGATTTGTGCCCTGCAGGTTCTGCAGATGGCATTATATTCTTCTTTAGATATGCCTCCCTCTTTCCATTTGATAAACATTTCTTTCTTCCTTTTTAGCATGTGTTTAAGTTCTGTGTTCATCCATCCTGGTTTCCTTAAATGCTTCCCATTCTTCCCTCTTTTTGGAATTGTTAACGATTGTGCTTTGAGAATCTTATTTTTCAAGATGTCCCATCCTTCCTGGACATTTTTGTCCTTAAGGATATCCTGCCATTGGATCCCTCCAATTCTCTTTCTGAGTCCCTTAAAATCTGCCTTTCTCTGGAGGTGGCTGAAATCCAGCAACACGTGAGTAGTTGTTCTGGAGCACATTTCGTGGAGCCAAAGGTACGTTTGCCTGATTTATTTTTTGGTGAACAACAAGATTTTTTTTCTTTTAAAAATGCTTGCTTGTTGTATTTCCGTTTGAGACCCAGATCCTCTGGTGATGAATCACAGCGCATAGGGTTCATAATGTCACTTTTGCGCAAAGAGCCTCAGGACTGGGCCTTTTCTCTGCAGCCTGGTGATCCATGCTTTAGATCAGTGGATAGTTTTTTTTCTGCTTTGGGGTTATTGTATGATGATCCAGATCGTGTTTCATCAGCTGAGACAGAATTGAGACGTTTGAGACAGGGATCAGGTAATGTGGAAAAATATTGTACTCACTTCCGAAGGTGGTCCACTCAGGTGGGGTGGAACGATTCAGCTTTGAAAAGTTTATTTCTTGCAGGGTTAAGTGAAAGGGTTAAAGATTTGCTGATTGCTTATCCTATACCTGGTAACTTGCAAGAGGCTATGCAATTAGCCATACGGGTGGATAGGAGACTGCGTGCAAGGGTTAATGAGAGTAAATCTGCCTTGTCATCTCCAAGTTTGGAAAGGGACTGTACTGACATTGCAGAGCCGATGGAAATTGGAGCAATGACACCTCACTCTCGGGAAAAAGACCGCAGATTTGCGGAGGGCTTGTGTTTCTATTGTGGCAAATCTGAGCATTTTATTAAGAACTGTGCGCTTCGAATGAATAAAGAGAGAAAAAAAAATGAGGTCAGTTTCGCCCGCATAGCTTGTTTAAACAATAAAGGTGTCTTTCTTTCTGCTACCACTGCTCATGAGGAGGAATTAATGGAGTTTCGGGTATTTGTGGATTGTGGTTCAACTCTCAATGTGATTGATGGGAAATTTTTGGAAAAAACTAAAACTAAAACCCAAACTTCTATCTTCCCCTATTAATGTGGTGTCTGTGGATGGTTCTCCCTTGAAAAATGTTACTCACCATATCTGTGAATTTCCTCTTACTATTAATGGTGTTCATCAAGAGAATTTGGATTTGGTAGTTTTGAATAATTTGCCCTCACTGGTGATTTTGGGGTTACCCTGGTTAAAATTGCACAATCCAGTACTGGATTGGTCTACCAATGAAATTAAGTCCTGGAGTCCTAATTGTTATGACAAGTGTTGTAACGGGCATATTGCTGCTGTAGTTAAGGGGGAGTTACCTGTACCTATTCAGGATTTTTGGAAAGTTTTTTCTGATAAGGAATCTCAGGTATTGCCTCCTCATAGAGATTATGATTGTGCAATTGAATTAGTCCCTGGAGCGACTCTTCCTAAAAGTCGTTTATTTAATTTGACTATTCCTGAGAGAAAGGCTTTGGAGGAATACATACAGACAAGCTTGGCCGCCGGTCACATTAGGCCTTCCAAATCTCCTGTGGCGGTTGGATTTTTTTTTGTTAAAAAAATGGACGGCGGTTTACGGCCTTGTCTAGACTTTAGTGAGATTAATAAGATTACTGTACGCAATCCTTACCCACTGCCATTGATTCCTGATTTGTTTAATCAGTTAGTGGGGGCCAAGTGGTTCTCGAAAATTGATCTTCGAGGGGCATACAATTTGTTGCGCATGAAGGAGGGGGATGAATGGAAGACTGCATTTAACACTCCACTAGGTCATTTTGAGAATCTGGTCATGCCTTTTGGGCTTTCCAGTGCTCCGGCATTTTTTCAGAATCGTATTAATGACATCCTCAGACCTTTGATCGGCAGAAGTGTGGTTGTGTATTTGGATGACATTTTGATTTATTCACTGGATTTGGAGTCTCATTGGAGGAGTGTGCGTGAAGTATTACAGTTACTGAGTGATAATTCACTTTTTGCCAAACTAGAAAAATGTGAGTTCGCTGTACAGAGACTTAGTTTTTTGGCTACATTGTCTCCAGTGAAGGTTTTGAGATGGACCCGGTGAAAGTGCAAGATGTGCAGGAATGGCCTAGGCCTATTGGTGTGAAATCAATACAGAGGTTTTTGGGGTTCGCCAATTATTATAGAAAATTCATAAATAAATTTTCTGTGATTGCCAAACCTCTGACCGATCTCACCAGGAAAGGTGCTGATGCGGTTCAGTGGACTACTGAGGCCATTGAGGCTTTTGTGTTGCTAAAGGAGAGGTTCAGCTCTGCTCCCATCCTTACGCAGCCTGATGTGACTAAACCATTTTTGGTTGAGGTTGATGCTTCTTCTGTGGGGGTCGGCGCGGTGTTGTCTCAGGAAAAGACGGATGGAGTACATCCCTGTGCTTTTTTTTCAAAGAAATTTTCTGAGTCTGAACTAAATTATGATATCGGTAATCGGAAATTGTTGGCAATTAGTGTTGAGCGATACGATACTGCAAATATCGGGTATCGGCCGATATTAGCTGTATCGGGCTTTCGATACCGAGTACCGATATTTTCGTCATATCGGATACCGGAATCGGATTTGTCACTGTCACTGTGAGTGTCCGTCGGTCGGGTCTGTCAGGAGTCAGCGGCACTTACCTGGCAGAAGACCTCCGGCGGTCACGTCCTGGACTGCTTGATGGCCGCCATTATCTTCTCCCTGGCGGTCACATGCAGTTTTTCGCGATAACTGCAGTGACTGCAGGGTAATCCCGGCCGTAAACCAGTCCGATGACGTCACCGCCGGGGAAGCAGGTAATCAGCTGTGCTGCGCCGGGATGACAGGCTCTGCCTGCCTGCCTGCCTCTGATGTCATTCTGATGTAGCAGAGCTGGATCGTCGTGGGACACTCGTTACTATGGACTGCGTCGGACAGGTGGTATACTGCTGTTTTTTTTTTCATTTTTTTACAGGAGATCGATGGCGTCGCAGGATGAGACTGTAATAAAAGTAATGAAAACTGTGTTGTGTTTTTTATTAAATTAAAAAACTTTTTTATGAACATTCACCCGTCCGGGTACATCAACAATTTAACTATTTACATACAGGGACCCTGTCTGGGTTATTTATAATTCTTTGGCAGGGTGGTTCCAGGTACCACCTGGTACTCTTCTGATGCTTGCCAAACATCCGAGACACCAAGGACCACCAGGACCTGATGACGTCGTGTGGCCTGTACAGTCAAGTCGTGACCCGCTATCTGTGTCTGTGTGGCCACCTCTTTCATCCCCTCCGGGTCTGGAGCCCTATGTCCCGGACTGAACGAACCCCAGGGGGCCTAACAGGCGCCGGGTACGGGCCAGCTATCGTTATCATGTCCATAGCTGGGGCTGCTGAAAAGACCACTGAGGGAGGCTGGGGAGATTTACGGCGTGGGGTGGGCACTTGTGCAGAGGCCTGGATGTGGGAGGCTGAAGGCTCACACTCTCACAGGTTCCTGACACTCTGGGGACCAGGGGTCGCACCTGGTGACATTTAGGGCATACCATCCAATGTAACCCCAGTGTCGGGTGTAAGTTACCAAGTCTCCTGGCAACAGGTCCCTCCCCGGGTGTCCTTCTGGGAGGTGAGTCTCCACGTCCCGCCGGGTCACAAACACTTCTAAATAAAGTCCAGGCTCCTGGATGAAGCCCCAACCACCTTTTAACTTAAAGTTCCGTACTGCACCCTTACGCCGCGGCTCCCACAGGTTCCTTTATCTTTTCTCATCCGGTCCTTATCTGCCCGGTCCTTCTCCAGGTTACGTTGCCGAAGCTTTTGGGATTCTCGCTGCTCCCTTTGTCGCTCTGCTTACCGCTCCCAACGTCTCCACTCTTCCTCCTGACGCCGGTTGTAATTCTCCTCCACCAGCATCTCCATGTCTCCACCATCAAACTGCAGCTTACGATGTCCGGTTTGCGGCAGCTCTCCTGGCGCCCGACAGTCCTGGCGGCGCTCACCTGCGGAGGAAGCAGCCGGCTCTGGAACAGATGACAGTCGGGGCTCCGGTACAGACAGGTAGACCTCTGGTGCCTGCGCGGCCTCCTCCATGAGGACGGGTGTCGCTTCTTCTGTCTCAGCGACGGGGGCAGACAGCGGAATCTGGGGTGCTGGTGCGGCGTTTTTTGCAGAAACGGGTGCCTCCACTGCGACAACGTCAACCGGATCACATTGCAAGGGCTGGGATGCCGGCACGGACTCCTCTACTAGAACGGGTGCCTCACCTTCCGGTACAGACACTTCAGGTAAGAGGGATTGGCGCCGCTCCAAGTTTAGTTTTAGGGCACGCCAGCTGGCTTCCATCCTGGCGACCTCCTCCCGGTGCCGGGCCAGGCCTCTTAGGGTATCCTCCGCTTCTTGCAGCGTAGGAGGGTTTCCAGGCCGGGTGCCCAACGGTGGTTCCGTGGCGATCGGGTCGCTTCCGTGGGGGAGAGCTCTGACTGCTCCATCCCTTCACACTTCTGCTCGTGTCCATTAGCCATCTCTGCCAAGTCACATGTGTCATTAGCATCTGGAGAGGGCCCCTCTTTTGTAGGGAGGCGGGACCTTCGCGTTAGTTTCCGCACACTGAGGAGGATGAGGAGGCGGAACTCAAGAGCTGTGGGGCACGATCTTACATTGCAGTACCATTTAGAGTGGTCAGCCATCGTTTTCGAGCCACTGAGTGAGTGTACACCCACGAAGAGCACGCCCTTCTTCTTCACCAGTGCCTCGTCGTGACGCAGATATGGCGGAAAAATGGCAAATACATTCTCTGATGATTTTAGCAATTCTCAAGCACAAAACCAGTTCAATTCAGGCACACAGGACTCGCTTATAGCGAGCTACAGAATCCTGTTCGTGACGCCCAAGTTGAGTCGCACAGAGCCAGATGTTTTTGGGGTACTCGGCACCGAGCCCGTCGACTTCTATGGGGTATGTCACGGCTTTACCCGGCAATTGAATCAGAGTCTATTTTACTATGTAGAAGTGTATAAACTATAAATATATGTATATATATATGTCACAATGACATGTATATATATATATATATGTATTCTATGTGTGTATATTTTGTGTTTACAACGAAAGAAAGTGTTTTTTTAGTTGCGATATTTTGTGCCCATAGACTTACATTGGACTTCCGGAATCGGAATCGGATATCGACGATATTTAGTGATATCGGCGATACCATTCCGATCCGATATTTTTAGATATCGAGCAGTATCGCCAGGGGCGGAACTATAGTGGAAGCAGGGGAAGCAGCTGCCACAGGGCCCGGGCTAGAAGGGGGCCCGTCCCTGCTGCAGCTGCCCTGTGATTTAGGAGCAAAAAGGGGGGCCCGAGCACGCTGGCAAATGGATCCGCGCTCGGGCCCCCTCCCAACATTTTGTTCAGGCTTCTGACTCTGAACGCTGATGCATAACAACACTGTGTTGTTTTAAAGAGACACTACAGTGTTGTAAATGCAGACAGCGAACAGAAATGAGCACTGTAGCTTTAAGCTGCGGCCCAGTGCATTATGGTCCGTCTGTCACAGCGTGTGTGCATGTGGGGGCGGACAGCAGACGGCCAGGCAGACCACATGAAGCAGCAGGCTGACTGGATAAGCAGGTGGAAGCCCGGGCGAGCAGGGTGAGTACCGTGAGTCTCTCAACAGTGAGAAGAGGCTTGGCTGCTCAATGGTGACTGAGAGGGCAGGTGCAGGCAGGATCTAACAGGGCCCACATTCAACAGGCCCCAGGCTGCAGTGCAGGGGGCCCACATTCAACACAGGGCCCAGGTAGCAAGGGGCCCGCATTCCAACAGGGCCTCGGGCTCCTGGGCCCTGTTTGACGCAAGCCTCAAGTCACCACTAACCTCCCCCTGGGCCCTGTTGGGCACGGGACCTCAGTCACCAGTAGCCTCCCCCTGGCCCAGTAACAGCCTCATGGTTGCTACAAGTGACGAGTGACACCCTGATCTCTGCTACATGTGACAAGTAACAACCTCAGCTCTGCTACATGTAACAAGTAACAACCTCAGCTCTACTACATGTGACAAGTAGCAACCTCGGCTCTGCTACATGTGACAAGTAGCAACCTCAGCTCTGCTACATGTGACAAGTAGCAACCTCGGCTCTGCTACATGTGACAAGTAGCAACCTCAGCTCTGCTGAGGCTGTCACTCCTCGAATGTAGCAGAGCTGAGGCTGTCCCTACTCACATGTAGCAGAGCTGAGGCTGTTCCTCCTCACATGTAGCAGAGCTGAGGCTGTCACTCCTCAAATGTAGCAGAGCTGAGGCTGTCACTCCTCACATGTGTAATTGGTGAGGGCGTGGTGCAGAAGTATGGTATACAGAACAATCTTAGATTATTCTGTATACCGGACTGTTGTTCTACTGAATAAATCATCTGTTTTGAAAGCAATTTGCAGGCTGGATTACAAGTTTCTTCACATATTTACTCTGGAGAAAGCCTACCTTTGTTACTACCTCAGTTGCTTCCTGGAGTTGGTTCCTTTCTGTTATTTCACTATCATTACTCCAAAAACCTCTAATTTTGGATAATAAAGGTATCTTTCTTAACACAACTTGGGTAGACCGGGATTGGCAATGCACGCGAGGGGGGGGGGGCTGTTATGTTACGGTAGCTGAGGAGTGCAGGTAAAAAAGGCAATACACCAGAGCAGTTGGAATCTATGGGATTGCAGTACCCTGACTAACCACCACAACTAGAGGCAGCCGTGGAGCGTTCCTACGTTGGTCCTAGACGCCTCGTCACAGCCTGAGAAACTAACTACACCTAAAGATAGAAATAGGAAAGCTATCTGCCCCGTAGCAGAACCCCAAAGATAATAGAAAGCCCCCAAACATGTAATGGCGGTTAGACAAGAGGAAATACTGACACAGAAAGAAAATAGTATGAGCAAACGCTGGGGCCCAAACTATCTAAATAGAAAAGGACAGGAAGGGTACTTACTGCAATCCCAGAAAACCCTGAAAAACACCAACTCTACTAATTTCAAAATCACCTGAGATCACACGACCTCTACCACCTAAATTAGTTCTCTGGTGTAACAAAAACAGCAGCCACTGAAAAAACTGGAAAAAGCAAAAGTACAAAACACAGTGGCTGAACTAAACTGAGAGGGCAAAAGCCCCCGGAGGGGACCCAGAAGGCCCCCACAGAAGTGCAGGACCAAATGTAAAAATATAGCAAAAACACAAATAAGAAATTGTCTTATCTGATAGCAGGAGATGCAGACACGACACAGCAGGCTACAAGGGAAACTGGAAAGAAGGATTCAGACCAGAACAATTGATCACCGGCAACCCTGATGGGAAATGATTCCCTTAAATAAGACCAATCAGTAACACCTGATTCCCAGTCCTCACAATCCTCACTAGTACCGCTTGTAACCACCAGAGGGAGCCTCTGCTCAGAACTCATCTCAAACCCATTCACAACAGTACCCCCCCTTGAGGAGGGGTCACCGAACCCTCATTTGAGCAACCAGGTCGGTCAGGATGAGTTCTATGATACGCACGGATGTCTCCTAGCATGGATGTCCGAAGCAAACACCCAAGAATTATCTTCCTGACCATAACCTCTCCATTTAACCAAATACTGGAGTCTTCGTCTAGAAAAACGAGAATCCAATATTTTCTCAACCACATACTCCAGATTGCCCTCAACCAAAACAGGGTCAGGAGGCACAGCAGCAGGAACCACTGGCTCAACAAACCTCTTCAACAAGGACTTGTGGAACACGTTATGGATCTTAAATGTCCCTGGAAGAAGCAAACGAAAAGAAACAGGATTAATAATCTCCATGATCTTATAAGGTCCAATGAACCTAGGCTTAAATTTAGGAGATGCTACTCTCATAGGAATATTCTTTGAGGACAACCAGACCAAGTCCCCCACTTTAAACCGAGGACCATCAGTCCTATGCCGGTTAGCAAACCGCTGGGCCTTCTCCTGAGAGAGGGACAACCTCTCCACTACCTGGTCCCAAATCTGCTGCATACGCTCAACAACAGAGTAAACACCTGGACAGACAGAAGCCTCCGTCTGTCCTGAAGAAAATCGAGGGTGAAACCCAGAATTACAGAAAAACGGAGACATCAAAGTGGCAGAGCTAGCCCTATTATTAAGAGCAAACTCAGCCAAAGGCAAAAAAGAGACCCAGTCATCCTGATCAGCAGACACAAAGCATCTTAGATAAGTCTCCAATGTCTGGTTTGTTCTCTCAGTTTGACCATTGGTCTGAGGATGAAATGCCGAGGAGAAAGACAATTGAACACCCAGTTTAGAAACAAAAGTCCTCCAAAATCTGGAAACAAACTGGACTCCTCTGTCAGACACAATGTTCTCAGGAATGCCGTGTAAACGAACCACGTGCTGAAGGAACAACGGCACCAATTCAGAGGAGGAAGGCAACTTAGGTAATGGCACAAGATGTATCATTTTGGAAAACCTATCACAAATCACCCAGATGGTGGTCATTCTCTGAGAAACAGGAAGATCGGAAATGAAATCCATAGAGATATGGGTCCATGGTCTCTTGGGCACAGGCAATGGCATCAACAAACCACTAAAGCGAGAGCAAGACTTGGAGCGAGAGCAAGTCCGCAGGACTGCACAAATTCCCTGACATCGCGAGACAAGGTAGGCCACCAAAAGGACCGACTAACCAAGTCTCTGGTACCAAAAATTCCGGGATGCCCAGCCAATGCGGAACAATGAATCTCAGACATCACACTCTTTTTCCATTGGTCCGGGACAAACAATTTTCCAACAGGGCAGCGCTCGGGCCTATCCTCCTGACACCCCTCCAGAGCAAGTCTCAAATTGGGCGAGATGGCGGAAAGAACTACACCCTCCTTTAAAATAACAGAGGGATCAGATAGCTCAGGAGAGTCCGCAAGGAAACTCCTCGAGAGGGCATCCGCCTTAACATTCTTAGTGCCAGGAAGAAAGGAAACCACAAAATTAAAACGTGTGAAAAACAAGGCCCACCTGGCCTGTCTAGGATTGAGTCGCTTGGCAGATTCCAGATAGACCAGATTCTTATGGTCCGTAAGGACCACCACCTGATGTTTGGCTCCCTCCAGCCAATGTCTCCACTCTTCAAAAGCCCACTTCATGGCCAATAACTCCCGATTACCCACGTCATAATTACGTTCAGTAGGAGAACATTTTCGAGAGAAAAAGGCACAAGGGTTACTTTTAGAGGTAAAGTACATAGCAGCTTCCAGTGCATCCGCCCCGCGGCCGTCCCTTTACAAGTGGCGTAGTCGGCAGGATATCACTGCCCCATCAAGCAGTGACACTGTGCCAACGATGAAGTACATGGGAGCCGCAACACTGGAAGCTATTACTATTTACCTGCAGATTGAGGAATGCTCTGAAAAATACCGAGAGATGGATGTGACTAAAGTACCGGGCTTGACTAAAGAAAAGATAAAAGAAGATGCTACAGATCCCAAGATGGCGTCTGACAAGATGGAGAATTCTGGCGCCAAAAAGGACTGTCCTTGTCAACAAGCTGCACTTCGTAGGCATGACGGCGACTCAGTGGCGCCAAGCGAGAACTGTCAACCATGTCGGGATCACCCCTACGAGGGGGAGAATGCTGCGATGGACATACGCTTTTCCCCACCTAATGCTGGAAAATCGGTGGAGAGGCCGACGAGAGCCCCGCCCAGGAACGGGAGCGGCCCTGCAGAATGGCGGCCGGAAGAACAGGCCGTGCCGGAACCAATGTACCCAAAAGCTGTTCCCGTCGGACCACCGGAGATGGAACACAAGTGTACCCTGGAAACAAGTACTGGCAGTGACAGCAAGCTGACGGACACTACCCAACTGGAGGAAGGAGCCACTACCATGCCTGCAACATCGGCGGAGAGCAGGAAGCAGAACCAGAGGAGACCCTAGCCTCCTGCCTGTGTCAGTACCTGCAGGAGACAAGAGCCAGCCTGAGCGGAGCCGCGCAACCAAGGGAGGTGAGTGCATCTCAACTTCAGCCGGTGGCAGACCACGTAGCCTCAACGCTGTCCCATTGCGGGGGCACGAGGCCCAAGCTTCCCGTCACCAAGCAACCGCACGGCCGGCAGGCATTCTCAAAAGCCACCTCGCTCCCGCACTCCCGTCAGGTTTTTGCATAAAGCGAGACCTCCGGAGAAGACGAGGATCTACGTGCGGAGGTAACTGAGGACGCCTCTGCTCGTTTTTCTCCTCAGTTTGGAGACTTTGCGGCTGCAGATTCCCCGTCAGGCCATGCCAGGAGCCAGGCATCAAGTGGAAAAACCGTGCAGAATGCGCACCGCCGGAAGATTCTTGGCCCTTTCCCTTCTAGTGCACGTTTGCACCTTTCAGGGACTGTTCCGCGTCCCCCAGGTTAGGGAACCCTGCAACGCTCCTATGGAGAACTGAAAACGGTCTACGTGACCTTCAAGAAACTGTTTTTGTGGTTTTGTTTTTTGGTGCAGTGCTTCCTTTATAGGAAGGGGGCGTACAGGACACTTTGTTTTTTTATGTTTGTACACAAGTCTACCTCATAAAAAAAAAATATGTGTTAATGTTTTACTAAATGCATAATACAAGTGTCAGTGTATATATATAAAAAAAAAATTTTTTGTGTGTTAGTGCCCCTATTGCCGGACGGCAATAGTTAAAGGAAGGGGGAATGTAAGGAGGTCAAGGGTATTAACCCTTTAAATGTGTCATCCCCTTTAATTGTGTTAACATGTGTAAATGTATGCTTTGTATGTACTGTATGATGTCATGTATTAGAGTTATTTCTAAGATGTATGTTTGTGGGAGGTATAGATATAGGTAGGTACTGCGTCCTGGGGTCACTGGAGGAGGGCACTTGTTGTGTAGTGTATGTATTTGGGTTGGATATAGTTTTGCAAGGGATCACTGATGGGGGGTACGTTAGAGATCCAGTTAGAACGTTAGAAAATAATGCCAAAGCAGTAATTGGGTTTGGTCACTAGAGGGGGCATTGAGCACATCCAGTCCAATAGGTACAATAGCTTAGGGACTTGTTGCTAGGGAAAGATTGCCTCCAAGCGGGAATCTGTCAGGAAGATTTCCTCTTGGCGAAGGTCAGTCAGGGGTGGACCTTGCTAGTGTGATGACGTCCAAGTTCCTGGGCCCTGAGCATAGGGTTTGAAGAAGAGGGGACCAGCAACCACTGAAGAAGCCGGTGAAGGATTCACCGTAGGAAACATGAGCCTAAAGAGAGTGGGTTTACGCAGCAGTAGTCCAGTGAAGAAGCCACTGTGGGAACGTTCAGCAGAAGAGGTCATGCCGAAGCGTAGTAGCGAGTGGGCCACCAAGGTATCCGGGCGGGATCGCCAGAAAGGGGTGGACGACCTAGTAGATGTGTCTTTTTATGCTGGATTGAAGTGTCTCCAGGGGAAGAGATCAAAGTGCCGTTTTCACCGGGCTCCTCGTCCCGTCAATACTTAGTGGTCCATTCTGGTGTAGCACAGAAGAAGGAGAAGATTTGTGAAGAATGTATTGCTGGTATCGTTTAAGACGTGCTTATGGTGTCTTGGATGTGCTGTGTCTAGAGGAAAATAAAGCAGAACTGTTTGACGTGATTTGGGACTCTGACTCTAATTGCCCTGTATGCTCCCTCACTGGAGGAGAACACCCCAGAAGAATGGAGGCTACAGAGGTAAAGTACATAGCAGCTTCCAGTGCGTCGACCCCGCGGCCGTCCCTTTACACCTGCATAGAACTTTGTTTTGTCTTTAAAAAAATTAGGTCTCCGACAAAATGGCAGCAGCAGCACATCTTAAAGTCTATGCTAATTTTCAGCATCCGAAAGGAGAAAAATGCAGCACTAGCCAAAACCGTTTAAAAACCACAATCCTTTATTTAAACCATAGATATGTGGACAAGGTTTAAATCAGGCTAGGTACATGAAGGCATGCAGTGAACAAAAAGGGCTACGGCCGTTTCGCGTTATACACGCTTCCACGGGTCCAGAAAGGTGTACGCCTGCTGTGTTGGGAGCCCTGATACCTAATGCAACAGCTGAACCTGGATTTTTGCTCAGTCACACTCAGGTGGCACAAAATCATCTTGATAGATCACAAATGTTATAAAAATTGAAGGATAGTAACACAGGTAGTTGAATGATCAATTGACCCACAGTAGAAATTTGATAATGGCACAGCTGTAGTCAGCCATGTGCCATGCTTGAGATATAAGGGTCTGGATCAGCATTTAGAGCTTTGAATTGAAGTTTCAGTGAAGACAAGGCGGGTTACACAACACTAAAGTGGCATCAATTTTCCCAGAGTAGAAATAGTATAATGGGCAACTGACAACCCTTCCTCTACAGGAAATACACCAGATGGATACCCAAGTTTAAATGTCCACATTTCCAAAAAGTATTGCCACACACCACTAAAGAGGCATCAATTTCCCCAGAATAGATATAGCATAAAGGTGCTCTGAGAACCCTTCCACTACAGGCCACCCACCAGATAGAAACCCAACTTTGATTCTCAGAAGCCACCACAAAGGTGTCACATACTGCAAAAACGCACAATCAATGCACCACACTGAAAACAGCACCATCGCCTAGTCTGCCCAGTCTGTCACAGGGGTACAAAAGTCATGGGAGATCCATGGCTTGTTTATCTTGATGAAAGTTAAGCGGTCTACACTTTTAGGGGACAGCCAGATGCGCTTATCCATCAGGACACCACCAGTAGCGCTGAAAACACATTCTGAGAGACTGCTGGCTGCCGGGCATGACAAAACATCAAGGCATGACAGGTGAGCGCAAGTTACTCTTCCATTTTTGAAGACCAAAATGCTAAAGTGTCCAAATTCCCCGGATGGCATTGATATTAAGCTTGAGATACTACTGCACCATCCACTCCAGTCATTCACAATGTGTCAGATCTGTACTCTGTTCTGCTGGTGCACGGGCTGGTCTAAAACACATGTGTGAAACGACTCACAGAAATTGCTTATGCCCCTTACACTGCTGATGATAATGTTTGTGCGTTGACAACTCAACGTTCCCGGGGTTGAAAGTCTACAACTGCGATGCACACTGTGTGCCTCACTTTTGTCTTGGAGAAAACCACTCTTAAGATTGTCTACAAGTGTGTTTCGATACACCAGCATGTGCATGTCCGTTTCCAGGAAGGAAGAAGCATCTGGCAAAATTTACTCTATTTCTAATCTTAACTATACGGGCATCATGTTACAGATAGTGAAGCATGAAGGTGCTGATGTGTTGAACTCTTCCATGAGGTCTAAGTCCATGGTGTGTTGGAGGTGGTAACATTCAAGCTTGCTTCCTCTGTCCCTTCCTGAAAACCATGGACAATAGAGAGGGAATCATTATCCTCTTCTTTTCCTGACTGTTGAAAGCCCATTACATCTTTCTCCTCATTCTCCTCCATTTGTTCCTCGGCTCCTGCACCTTCACTAACAGTTTGTCTGGGACCATTAGCCCCCCTTGATCACTATAATCCACCCTCCCATTGAACCCGCCTGTGTGACAACAGTCCAGAACTTGGAGATATTGTTTTCCCTTCCGCATCCTCCTCTGCTTCCACCTCTTCCTCTGGGACCTCCACTTCCTCCTGCAGACTGTTCAAAATGTTCTCCAGCATGTCAATGACCAGAATAGTGATACTGATGATGGCATCATGAGTGCTAGCCATCTTAGTAGCCATTTCAAAACTGTGCAGAAGGGTTCAGAGGTCCTTCATCTGTGCCCACTCAGCAAGTGTGATTTGCACCTGTACTGCGTTAGTCCAGGCTATTCAAAAGGACATTCTCCACCAGGGCTCGTTGCTGCTTCTACAGTCACTGCAACATGTGCATAGTGGAATTACCCCTTGTTTGCAAATTGATTGAAAATCAAATGGGTAACTGATAGGCTGAAAGACCTCTGTAGAAATGCAAGTTTATGACATGCAGGGTGTGAATGGTGGAAGTGAGCACACATCGACTTTGTGTTCTGCAGCAGCACAACCAGGCCAGGATAGTGGTGTAGAAATTGCTGTACCATCAGGTTGAGGATGTGAGCCATGCAAGGCATGTGCGTGAGGTTGCCGCAGAGCAGGACAACCACCAGGTTTGCACCGTTATCGCAAATGGCCTTTGCTGGCACCAGATTCAGTGGAGACAGCCATTGCTCAAACTCGGCCTGGATAGATGTCCTCAACTCTTGAGCTGTGTGACTGCGATCTCCAAGGCATATTAATTTAAACACTGCCTGATTGCGGTGAGCCCTGGCTGTGCAGTATGAAAGCGGGGGAAGGATTCTCTCTGCACTGTTTGAATATGTGTCTCAATAATTGAGAAGTTGAGGGTGCAGGTGGAGGCCCTAGAGGAGGTGGAGGAGCCAGAAGTAGTGGAGAATGTGTTAGATACAGAGGTTTGTTCCGCAAGCCTTGGGGATTCCAAGACTTGTAGAGTAGCTGTGTCTGCCGGATTCCACAGCTACCAGAGTCATGCAGTGCGCAGTCAGCGAGATGTAACATCCCTGCCCATGTTTGCTCGTCCAGATGTCAGTGATGAAATACACACTGGAAGATATAGATTTTTTGAGGGAACTGGTGATGTTGACTGCGACATGCTGGTGTAGTGCAAGTACAGCTTTCTTAGAAAAGTAATTGCAACTGGGCAACTGGTACTGAGGGGACTGCAACGGCCATCAGCTTTCGGAAACCATCTGTATCCACAAGTCAGAAAGGCAGCATTTCTGGGGCCAACAGATTGGAGATGGTGGACTTCAAGCCCTTAGCTTTGGCATGTGTAGAAGGAAACATTTCTTTCACGTGACCAGTGACCACAACTGGGGGACCGAGGGCTGACTGCTGTGCTGAGAGAGGGTGGAGTAGGGTGAACATGACAAACTGCTTGACTGTGAGGGAGGTGCAGGCATAGATGTTATGGTGGATTGAGAATGATGCGATTTGCTTGGTGAAAGAAAAACAGCAGGAATCTCCACTTGTGTGACAGCTAATGGGCTTTCACTCACCCCGATTGTAGGGAGTAAAGAAGTGGGGTGAAGTGAGGTTTCAAGACTAAGGCATGTTGTCACACATGTGCCAGTTCATGTATGCAGTAGTCAAATTATTGCAATTTTTGTCTATACTGAGTCATTTTTTGCAAAGTTGACAGATAACGTGAGTTGGGTCATTCTTTGTGGTCTCAAAAAAGGCCCAGGTTAGGCAACCTTTGCCGCCCCTGTGAACTGCAGACTTGCGACCGCTGCTGGCCACAGCCAGAGTTGAGGCGGAGGATGCAGTGCTTGTTGCTGTTGCATCACTCTGTGTCTGTGCGGAAATACGCAACATAACCTTTTTGTCTTTCTCCTCCATCTTCTCTGCTGAGCTACGCAGCTGCATGCCTCTGGGTTCTCACCAAGTGGTATTTATAACCTCATCATAATCCTTTCTTTTCTCCTACTCCTTGCCCTGAGAGTCACCCTCCTCCTCTTCCTGCCCTGACAGCACAGTACAGTCTGCGTGCGCATCAGGTATCTGATTCTCATAAGGATCACCTCCATCCCCAGGGGTTAAGGTCTGGTGACAAAGTTTTGGATTTTGCTTGGACCGTACATCGACCAGTCCCGGATCCAACAGGAAAATATTTGGGCATCTATGCAGGTGTTTCCTCCTCTGGATTCTGTGAATCTTTGGAGCAAGGCCTCCTGCCTGCACCCCAAAATTAGCCCTAACGATTTTGATTAGGAAATAGGGTCTCCTGCCTGCACCCCAATATTAGCCAAAAAGACTTTGATTAGTAAATGTGACATTATGAGTCCTGACTGCAACACAGTAATAGACCAAACAATTTGAATTAGGGAATGTGGACTCCTGCCTGCACAACACTAATAGCACAAACTAGTTTGATGTCAGAAGGTTGATTTCACACAGGACAGGATCCTATCTAACTATATGACAAATTGAAGCAGCGGAAGGAGCAGCCTCTTTGCACTGTTACACTCACAAAATTGCGCCAGCAAAACAACATGTCCGCTTTTTATATGGAGAGGGACATGTGACTTCGGCAGCCAATGACAGAAGCCCTTGTGTCTGGACGTTGGGATGGTTTCTGCAAGCTGAATGGTTGCCGGAATGTACACACATTAAGTTGCTACAAAAAAACACTCCGTCGCTCCTCTGACCTATACACACACACTCCCATGCTCATCATACAGCACCACTATCCTACCCAAAGTACTAACAAAAGCATTAGACGAAAGGCGATCATTTACCGAACTGTGCCTGAATTTTGAAGACTTTAAGATAAAATGCTCGAGAGTCCAAATAGGAATCCGAATGAGCTACATTCGTGCCAAATTTGAAATTGGCAAATTGTTTGCTCATCTCTACTCCAGACCACAGAATAGTCTATGGGTGAGTGATATAATACTGATACATTTTTCAACAAGTATTTTGAGGATATTATAGCAACAAAATATACCCAAGAAGATGTAATATCCTATGGGTGAGCAATATAATACCAATACATTTTGAACAAGTTTTTTGAGGATTATACAGTTAGGTCCATATATATTTGGACAGAGACAACATTTATCTAATTTTGGTTCTAGACATTACCACAATGAATTTTCAACAAAACAATTCAGATGCAGTTGAAGTCCAGACTTTCAGCTTTCATTTGAGGGTATCCACATTAAAATTGGATGAAGGGTTTAGGAGTTTCAGCTCCTTAACATGTGCCACCCTGTTTTTAAAGGGACCAAAAGTAATTGGACAAATGACTCCAAGGCTATTTCATGGACAGGTGTGGGCAATCCCTTTGTTATGTCATTCTCAATTAAGCAGATGAAAGGGCCGGAGTTGATTTGAGGTGTGGTGTTTGCATTTGGAAGGTTTTGCTGTGAAGGAAACATGCGGTCACAGGAGCTCTCCATGCAGGTGAAACAAGCCATCCTTAAGCTGCAAGAACAGAAAAAAACCCATCCAAGAAATTGCTACAACATTAGAAGTGTCAAAATCTACAATTTGGTACATCCTGAGAAAGAAAGAAAGCACTGGTGAACTCATCAATCCAAAAAGACCTGGGAGCCCACGGAAGACAACAGTGGTGGATGATCGCCACATACTTTCTTTGGTGAAGAAGAACCCGTTCACAACATCAACTGAAGTCCAGAACACTCTCAGTGAAGTAGGTGTATCTGTCTCTAAGTCAACAGTAAAGAGAAGACTCCATGAAAGTAAATACAAAGGGTTCACATCTAGATGCAAACCATTCATCAATTCCAAAAATAGACAGGCCACAGTTAAATTTGCTGAAAAACACCTCCAGAAGCCAGCTCAGTTCTGGAAAAGTATTCTATGGACAGATGAGACAAAGATGAACCTGTACCAGAATGATGGGAAGCCAAAAGTTTGGAGAAGAAAGGGAACGGCACATGATCCAAGGCACACCACATCCTCTGTAAAACATGGTGGAGGCAACGTGATGGCATGGGCATGCATGGCTTTCATGGCACTGGGTCACTTGTGTTTATTGATGACATAACAGCAGACAAGAGTAGCCGGATGAATTCTGAAGTGTACCGGGATATACTTTCAGCCCAGATTCAGCCAAATGCTGCAAACTTGATTGGACGGCGCTTCATAGTACAGATGGATAATGACCCCAAGCATACAGCCAAAGCTACACAGGAGTTCATGAGTGCAAAAAAGTGGAACATTCTTCAATGGCCAAGTCAATCAACAGATCTTAACCCAATTGAGCATGCATTTCACTTGCTCAAATCCAGACTTAAGAGGGAAAGACCCACAAACTAGCAAGACCTGAAGGCTGCGGCTGTAAAGGCCTGGCAAAGCATTAAGAAGGAGGAAACCCAGCGTTTGGTGATGTCCATGGGTTCCAGACTTAAGGCAGTGATTGCCTCCAAAGGATTTGCCACAAAATATTGAAAATAAAAATATTTTGTTTGGGTTATGTTTATTTGTCCAATTACTTTTGACCTCCTAAAATGTGGAGTGTTTGTAAAGAAATGTGTACAATTCCTACATTTTCTAACACATATTTTTGTTCAATCCTTCAAATTAAACATTACAATCTGCACTTGAATTCTGTTGTAGAGGTTTCATTTCAAATCCAATGTGGTGGCATGCAGAGCCCAACTTGCGAAAATTGTGTCACTGTCCAAATATTTCTGGCCCTGACTGTATAGCAACAAAATGTACCAAAGTAGCTGTACCCTACCCTACACTCCCTGACAGAAGTTATGTCGCTTATCCATGTTATGTAAATAAAAGCTTATAACCTGACGTTAAATTCATCCATTGGTTGTATAAATTATTCTTTTGAAAGCTGAAACCCTCCGAAATGTGGTTTAGGTTAAGAAAATAAATTGGCATCAATGCAGAAATATTGATCATTTAATGGACACAGAATGGTCAGATTATGGCAAGACAAAAGTTTTGTCGCCTGGTCATATAATGCACCCAATCCTAGTTGACATCCTCACCTGTGCTCTGTAAATGATCAGTTAATTAGTGGGTGTGTATAAAAAGAAACCCAGCACTCCAGACTTTCACTTGAACTGCAACTTGAGCTCTGACAACGTGCCAAAAATCCTCCCTGCGACCAAAGCCTGGATTATCAAGAGGCTGAAGACCAGATCCACTGCAGAGATGGCTGGCACCTTTAATGTGTCTCAGCGTCAAGTACAAAGAATTAAAAAAAGATTTGAAGAGACTGGAGATGTTTGACAAGCCAAGGTCCGGCAGACTCCACAAGACAACTGCTCAGGAGGAACTTTTGTTGGTTCGAAAATCCAAAGCAAGCCCCTCTTCCACTGCAGCAGAGCTCCAACAGACCTGGTCACCTCAAGTCCCTGTGTCAACTAAAACAGTTTGTAGAATTCTGTCTCGAAATGGCCTCCATGGTCGAATCAGTGCCCAGAAGCCAGCATTAAACAAAAGGTAAATAAAAAACTGTGTGGCATTTGCAAAGTCCCATAGCCTGCTAAACAGATGGATGCTGGAAAAGTGGCAGAAGGTGGATTTATCTGATGAATCTTCAGTAGAATTACACCACAGCCGCCGCAAATACTGCAGGAGACCAACTGGAGCCCATATGGATCCAAAATACACCCATAAAACAGTTAAATTTGGTGGTGGAAAGATCATGGTCTGGGGTTACATTCTGTATGGGGGTGTGCGAAACATTTGCAAGGTGGAAGGCAATATCAATAGCCTAAAATATCAAGAAGTATTAGCTCCCTCTTATATTCCAAATCATAAAAGGGGTCAAATTCTGCAGCAGGATGGTGCTCCATCTCATACATCCATCGCTACAACAAAGTTCCTCCATGCAAAAAAGATCAAGGTGCTCAAGGACTGGCCAGCCCAGTCACCAGACATGAACATCATTGAGCATGTTTGGGGTATAATGAAAGAGGAAGCTTAGAAGGCAAAACCAAAGAATCTAAATGAACTGTGGGAGGCATGTAAGACTGCATTCTTTGCTATTCCTGATGACTTCATTAATAAATTTTATGAATCATTGTTGAACCGCATGGATGCAGTCCTTCAAGCTCATGGAAGTCACACAAAATATTAAACATGACTCTAATAGCACCACAACTTCATTCACCAATGTTATGCAACATATATTTGTATTTTAAGTTAATTATTTGTTTGAATATCACATTACTTTCTGTGGGCGACAAAACTTTTTAATCTGACCATTCTGTGTCCATTAAATGATCAATATTTCTGCATTGATGCCAATTTATTTTCTTAACCTAAACCACAACTCGGAGGGTTTCAGCTTTCAAAAGAATAATTTATAAAACCAATGGATGAATTTAACGTCAGGTTATAAGCTTTTATTTACATAACATGGATAAGCGACATAACTTCTATCAGGGAGTGTATGGATGAGCAATGTAATACCGATACATTTTGAACAAGTTTTTTGAGGCTTATATAGCAATGAAATGTATCCAAAATGTAGTAATATCCTATGGATGAGCAATATAGTATCAATGAATCTTTAAACCAGTTTTTTGAGGGCTATATAGCAACAAAATGTACTTTAGACCATGGAATAGACTATGAATGAGCAATATAGTACTAATATAATTTTAAACAAATTTCTTAAGGCTTTTATAGCAATTAAATGTACCCAAGAAGATGTAATACCCTATCAGTGAGCAATATAAAACTGATAAATTTTGAGCAGGTTTTTGAGGCTTATACAGCAATGAAATGTATCCAAAAACATGTAATACCCTATTAATGAACAATATAATACCGATGAATTTTAGAACAAGTTTTTAGAGGGTTATATACCAACAAAATGTACTCATGAACTCATAATACTGTATTTTGGAGAAATGTAACCCAGCAAAATTGTAAAACTTTTTTTTAGTGTTATATATGACAAAAATGTACCCCAGAACACTGGATAGTGTATGGGTAAGAAATGTGAACAAACAAGAAAAAATGTCTAACTCTTTTTGTACTGTTGTATACCACCAAAATGTGACATAATGCACATAATACTCTATGGATAAGTAATCTAACCCTGAAATATTTTTATACACGTTTTGTAAGTTTTACATACCACCATAATGCAACAATAACCATGCTAAACTGTATGGATGAGTCATTGAATCCATAAAAAAATTCTGAACAAAAATATTTTGAAAGTGTAGTTGATGTACTTATACAGTCATAAAGGCTTTGCAGAAAGTGCAAAGCCAGGCAGAAGTTATGAGGAGGATCATCCTTAGACCGCTGAAAGGCAACAACTTGCGGGACCATTTTAGAAGACTCTCACCTCAGGAAGAAGAGATGCAAAGTTCTCCATGTAGCATGGGTGTAGCATGATGAACAACCAGTGCTCTTTTTATGGCCAAGATGAATGTAATGCGAGGGTCATGGGAAAGGCAGTGGAAAGACTCCATACAGCCAACACTACTGTCTCCACTATGATGACGACTCTCCATCTCCTCCTCCTCCCTCTCTTCCTACTCATTCCCATCCTCAGACACCCACATAGGAGAGACGGGATGAAGGTTTTATGGCTACTAGCCTCAGTTGTTCTAGCCACCAGCTCCTGTTCTTCCTTTCCTCACTCAGTATCCACCTCCTCATTGATATCCAATCTGCGCTGAGCAGATGAGATGAGGCTGGACTGGCTACAATCTCTTTGTAATAATGTCTTCCTCCATTCCTACCAGTTCCGAATGCAAAGCTTCATGTTTCATTTCGAGCAGCGACTGTTTAAGAAGCGGAATAGTTGTGCTGACTCTGGTGTCATCACCGCTCACCATCTTTATGAAGTCCTCAAAGTCTTGAACAACCGCACAAATGTCTGACATCCATGCCCAATCTTCAGTTGTTATGTGCAGAGGCTAACCGTCTGTAACGGGTGTGTTGGAGATGGTACTCAATCACTAGCCTCTTCTACATGTGTAGTGTGGAGTTCCAGTGCGTGGTGACATCCCACACTAGTCGGTGAGCTGGCACTTCCATTCATTGCTGCAGCACTGCCAAAGCGACGGCAGCTGTAGCCGAGTTGCAGAAATGGGTGCTGATGCGTCATTCCTTGACTAGAAGTTCTGGCAAATATGGGTATGTTTTCAGAAACCGCTGAACTACCAGGTTGAGCACATGTGGCAAGCCTTGTACTTGTGTTAACTTGCCAAGCTTCACAGCCACCACCAGGTACGGCCATTATCATACATGACCATGCCTGGTTGGAGGTTCAACAGCAAAACTCACAAATTTATCTCATCTGTTATTTCTTTAAGTAACTCTCCTTGACAAATTAGCTTTAGCAGAGATTATTTGCACTTTTCTGAGGCAGTGCTTGAGCTTACAACTTCCGGCTGATGTGGATGACGTGCTCTGAGATAGCACATCATAGATGGAGGATGAGGAGGAGCAGGAGGGGGTGCAAGAACCGCTGTAGGACTAGAGGAAACCCTGATAGAAGTAGGGCCAGCAATCCTTGGTGTCGGGAGCACATGCGGCGCTCCAGGGTGTGAATTCGCCCCAGGCTCCCCAATGTTCACCCAGTGTGCCATCAGGGAAATGTAGCATCCCTGGCACAAGCACTTGTCCACTTGTCATTCACTAAGTGGTCAATGCCAGTAAGTGCGTTGGTAAGGTGATGTCCCTGGACACATGCTGGTGGGGATGCCACATCAGCAGAAAAAGTGGCGGCTATGGACCGAGTACCAAGGGACGACTGCTACCATGAGTCTGCGGAAATTCTTTGTGTCTACCAGCCTAATTGGCAACATTTCCATAGCAAGCAGCCTGAAAATGTTCCCATTTAGCGTTTGGGCGTGTGGGTGGGTGGCTGGGAACATTCTTTTTTGTTCCAAGGCCTGAGGTAGGGACAGCTGAATGCTGTGCTGGGAAAAGGATTTGGAAGTTCCAGATGAAGTTCCAGATGATGGCAAGTCAGAATGTGCAAAGATAGTTGCAGGGCAGGAGGCATCTGCGTCAATGTTTTGGACAGGGCATTGGGAAGCACCTAGCACAGGGGAAGAGGCAGTGTTGTCACCCGATGGCACCAATCGTGGACCCAGGCATTGGGCCCACTGAGTTGGGTGCTTAGATGACATGTGCCTGATCATTCTGGTCATGGTTAGTTTCTTAGTGAACATGTCACTGCTGATCTTGGCATGGCACAGGTTGCAAATGGCCATTTTGTTAGTCTCAGAACTCTCTTTAAAAAAGGCCCAAACTGGGGAACACCTAACTCTTTGACGGAGAAATGCAAGAGTGTCGGTGCTCTGCAGAACAGCTTCCCATCTTATCCCTCTGGTCACAACACTGTCTCTTCTTGGTTGTTTCGGTGCTGCCAAGCTTACCGTCTCAGCATTGCTAGCCATGCTCTGCCAGTTACCTTCCAAGGTTGGGTCGGTGACTTTGTCATCCATCACCTCATCTTCCACCACAGGCCTCCTGACTTTGTGACTTAACAATAAGACTTAGTGGCAACTGTGTCCCATCATCATCTTCTTCCTTATCCCGAATTTGCCATTCCCCACCATCATGTTCTTGTGCCTGTGGTTGATCAAAGGTTTGTGGATCACTAAACAGCATGTCTTCCTGTCCCTCTTGGAGCATGCAGGTTAAGAGGCCACAATCAAGAAATTATGTTGTAAAGAGATCCTCGGAGTGTCCTTTGTGTGGATCACTGGTCTCCTTGGACTCAACATGGTGGGAGGAAGGAGGATCAGGGTGAAGATTAATTGATCCAGACTTTAGGCTAGTGAGACTTGGACTGTGTTGAAGACAGGGTGCTGCTACCAAGCCAGTGGAAGCATCATCTGCTATCCAACCAACAATCTGTCACACTGCTCCGGCTTCAGAAGTGCCTCCCTGCAAAGTGCGACAGGAACCTATGTGCTGTGGAAGGGCATGTTTCTTGTGATCCAGCTACAGGTGTAGTGCACATGCCCCACATCTTTGGCATCTGCGTGCACCATCATCATCAGAACTTCCGCTTCCCCATCATTTTATGCATCTTTTGAAACCAAGTTAATTTTTAACAAAAAAAAAAATTGGTCACCTGCAGCAATCAACGTGTTTTTTGGGAGTCTACTCCACCATAAGGTAAGAAAACACCAAAAACAGGGAGAGATGCTTACCTGTCTGAAAAGGCCTCAATACTGATGCACTGACAGAGTGCAGAGGACCCAAGTAAAATGGCGACTACACAGGTGCATTAATACCAAATTAAACAGCCAGTCTTCAATCAGGGATTGGCCGTGTGGTACACCAGTGCACAAAAGTAGAATCTGTATATGGCAATGTTCACACTAGGAATGTAGAGCGTCTGGTTCACAGCCTATTAATGACGCCTAATGCGGGCTGCCCAGTGCTAACTATAATGCATCCAGTGTGAACAGAGGCCACAGTGTACAGAACCATTTGGGCCCAACTGCACTCTGCAAAAGTATAATGTGCAAAAAGACTTATAAATATATGTAAGGTATTTATTTTTATTGCACCTGCTCCACATCTTTGGCATCTGCGTGCACCATCATCATCAGAACTTCCGCTTCCCCATCATTTTTTGCATCTTTTGAAACCAAGTTAATTTTTAACAAAAAAAATTGGTCACCTGCAGCAATCAACGTGTTTTTTGGGAGTCTACTCCACCATAATGTAGTAGAAAGAACGCAGAAGTGTATGGATGACAATCAAATTCAATACAGAAAAATGTTTCAATGATTTTTTTCAGTTTTAAAGGTTCCCAGATCATGTAGCACTGCATTGCTGAGAAATGAAAACCTACAAAATTTTTAACAGCTTTTTCTCAGTTCTAGAGTCACAGAAATGTTCACAGACCGTGTAACACTGTATGGCTGAGAAATAGAAGCCTACAGAATTTTTTATTTTTTTTACAGTTTTAGAGGTCACGAAATGACACCAGACCAAGTAACACTGTATGGCTGAGAAATGGAAGCCTACAAAATTTTTAAAAGCTTTATCTCATTTTAGAGATTACAGAAATGTACTCCACACTATGGAATAGTGTATGGCTGAGAAATATAACCCAGGAAAATGTTTCAATGATTTTTGGGTGTGTGATATAACACAAAAAGGGACCTCAAAGCATGTAATAATTGATGGATAAAAATATATAATTTTTTTTGAGCCCCCACAAAAAAATGCAGCTATATATTTGCCAATGGACTGCACAGGCCTTGTCCCTGTATACAGACTGGATTCTGTTACTCTCCCTGCTCATGCACCTCTCTCTCTCTCCCTAGCCTAAATGCGGATTGTATGTGATACAAACGATTAGCTCTTAGAAGGGCTGTTAGAATGATGGCTTAGCTTCAGCACCGGTATCAACACTACATGCCTTTGATTGGCTATACTGTGCACACAGTCCTTGACAAGCACTCTCCCTCCAATATGAAGTGTCACAGAGTTGTGCAATGGCATCAGTTTGCCGAGCCAGTCGCTGCTTGTCCTTTTATAATGCCTGATGATTTCAGGCAGCCAGCCAATCACAGTAATGCCATAACCAACAAGTCAACAGCATTACAGTGACTCACAGGCATGCTTATTGGCTCCATAACAGGCGCCAAATATGCGGGGCGTGGATTAGAGTTTGAACTCGAGCACATCCTAGCACCGTGATACTCAAGTGATAACCAAGTATCCCCGAGCACGTTCGCTCATCTCTAATGATTATACTTGAATAAATGTTGATTTTATTTTGTTGTTGAAGAATGCATTTTCATGGAAAAATAAGACATCCCTGAAAATAAGCCCTAACGCATCTTTTGAAGCAAAAAATAATATAAGACCCTGCCATATTTTTGGAGCTACACAGTACATACTGCCTGTGGTACTGTTAGCATAAATCATCTGCCAGGTTTCTTATATAAGCAAAAAAATACTATCAGACCATGCTACTGTAGTGTGATGAGTTTTTATACCACCACGCCATGCTACATGCAAAGGCTTGAAAGCCTATCTTCATTTGCTAAATAATGTCTCCTGCAAACATCTACAGTATATAGCAAATGACTTATTTGTTCCTGTACGCTTTAGGAATATGGCATTACTAGTAAAATCAAACTCCTGCAGAGCTTGGCACATCTAATATTTGACCACAAGGAGAATGCACAGCCATACCGAGCCCAATATGCTGTCTACGTGTAGAGGAATTAATGAACTTAATATTATGTCAGAGATCTCTCCTCCCGGGCATAGAAATGACTTTTGTTCTTCTAATATTTAGTGTGACCTGGTCTTACTTGCGTTATTTATAACTCTTGTGTTCTTGGCTATTTCAGCAGTTACATTTCCATGAGGCAATCAGTGGGAGTCAAACACAGAACAGCTATGTATAATGTGACCTGAGAACAGTACTCTTCAAATTCATTATGTGTAATGATGGATTGTCAAAACAGAAGCCTTGACCTACAGACTGTTATTTCCTCCTGGCTTGATATCGGCTCAGTGTAAATTTATGTTATGATCCTCCTAGGCTTCATTCTCTCAGCTAGTGCCTCGACATATTTATACATGAATCATACAACTTGTTCTTTATGTTGGTCTTTGTCTCAGTTGTGGAGGTAATAAGATAAAGCTTTGTACAGTGATATCAAAGATCCACCAAAGCAGCCAAGTTTCATGTTATTGGAAGTATATGTCAAAAAAATATTTCCAAAGACAGACTAGTCAAAGCAAAGCCAACCATTTACATTAAAATTTATGTCTGCAAATCCCAGTGATTGGGGCTGTTGTGAGGGCTGAGGAGTAGATGTAAGGGGTGCACATGTAATAGTCCCTCTCAGGGTCTGGTGGCTCAAAGGACCCTCTGCCATGCCAGTTTTATATATGCTACAGATTTTAGCCAAGGGTTTCAAGTTCCACCTCTGTGTCAAAGAAATATATGTAACACAGTAAGTGCATTAAAAATTACATGTTTAGTCAATCAGTTTTTCTATTCTTCAGAGCAGCTTAGTTACTTTAGGTAAAATATTAACTATATCTCAACTACTTCTATTCCAGATTAACCCACTAGAATGGTATGTACGCACAGCGTTAGACTGATTCCACCCGGAAACTTATCACAAAATGTTAAGTGCCTGAAAAGTCCCGCATAAAATAAAAATGTTCTGTCTTATATGTCACTTCTCTTAGTCACTTCAGGGTTAGTGAACTACATGCTCATGCTGCATGCTCTCTATTATTAACAGCATAGAGTGAAAGCTGATGCAAGAATAATGGAAAAACCACCGGCGAAGCTGCCTCATCTACGTCTGGGTAAACTCACGGCTGCCCCGGCGTTTGAATTACACAGTGTGCATTTACGTAATTGCTTTTTTCTAGAACAGATACCTGTTTTGATTTCCCTGATCTAAGATACTCTTACTAAAGGTAATCTGTCACCCCCTGGGATGTGTTTAACCTATTAATAAAAGCATACAGGTGATAGAATGGTTAAACTACACTGTGTTCCAAATTATTATGCAAAAATTGTTTAGGAGTGATAAGGTAAGAATTTTTTTGTTTGTCAGTTAAACTCATTCATGGTGATGTGTGTCATGGCTCTTTATATCACTGTAAGCAATTGCAGACACCTGTGCTAATTAGTTTGCAGGTGTGTCCAATGAAAGGCAAGACTACTTAAGAAGGCTGTCTCACATTATTAAGCAGCCTACATTTTCTGCCAAAATGGGAAAGAAAAAGAATGTGTCGGCTGCTGAGAAGCAACAAATTGTGGAGTGTTTAGGTCAAGACTACAATCAACATTGCCAAGACACTTCATCGTGATCATCGCACAATAAAGAAGTATGTAGCTGATTCACAGTACACACGTGTGCGTGCTGATAAGGGAAAATTGAGGACTCTTTCCTACAGGCCATTATGTCAGGTTAAAAGAGCAGCGGCAAAAATGCCTTGTCATAGCAGCAGACAAGTTTTTGAAGCTGCTGGTGCCTCCAACATCCCCCAAACAACAAGATGCAGGGTCCTTCAGAGGTTTGCAGCTGTGCGTAAGCCATCCTGTCGACCTCCTCTATCCACTGCACACAAGCAGAAATGGCTCCAGTGGGCCAAACAATACATGAAGACTGACTTCAAAACTGTTTTGTTCACCGATGAGTGCCGTCCAACGCTCGATGGTTCAGATGGATGGAGTGGAGGATGGCTGGTTGATGGACACCCCATGCAAACATGGCTACGGCGCCAACAAGGAGGAGGTGGAGTAATGTTTTGGGCTGGAATCATGGGGAGAGAAATTGTCGGCCCCTTTAGGATCCCTGAAGGGGTAAAGATGAACTCCATAGTGTATGTTGAGTTTCTCAAACAGCACTTCCTGCCATGGTTCAAGAAGAAGAACCGTGCTTTCCACAGCAAGATCATTTTCATGCATGATAATGCACCGTCTCATGCTGCACATAACACATCTGCACCTCTGGCTGCTATGGGCATAAAAGGGGACAAACTTATGGTGTGGCCCCCATGCTCCCCTGACCTCAACCCCATTGAGAACCTCTGAAGCATCATCAAAAGGAGTGTCTATGATGGCGGGAGGCAGTTCACATCTAAGCAACAGCTCTGGGAGGGTATTCTGTCCTCATGCAAAACAATTGAAGCAGAAACCATCCAAAACCAGACAAATTCAATGGACGAGAGAGTTCAGAAGCTCCTTTCGAACAAGGGGTCCTATATGCAAATGTAACATCACCTAGAATAAAGTTTTGAGTTGAAAACTGTTTGATTTCAGTTTGTAATAACCTGCTAATGCTTATAATTTCAAAAATTACCATTTTTTTGTTCTTTATTAAAATGAAAAGGTTGAAAACTCTGCTGTGCATAATAATTTGGAACATGCATTTTGAGTGCAGTTTGAGTGTTTTATTTTCTAAAAAATATACTGTTATCATAGGCCGTTTGTACAAAAACCTTTCAATTGTACTCTAATAGTTATTTGACTGGAAAATTACAATGACTGAAATTCATATAGGTAATTTGGGAAAATCTGAAAAAATATTATTTGCATAATAATTTGGAACACAGTGTAGTCATACCTGTATGCCCATATTTTTGTCTTGTTGAGAAATCATCTTTTATTTCTTTACAGTAATGATTTCTTCAAGGCTCTGGGATGTGCAGTGTCTGGAGGAAAACTGTGCCTCCACTCTTCATCTGGGTACCACCCCCCTCCCATCAGCGTCACAGTGCCCCATGTCATGTATTGGTAGCCCTAGAATCCCACGCCTGCATCCTGCAAAGCAAGATTATATGTACTTATTCTGCCCTTCTATGGGCATTGTCTTCAGCATTGTCCGGCGTAGGCGCCGGCAAGTCATGCCTAATCAACCAAGCTATTGCAGGGTGCAGGCGCGGGATTCCTGGGCCACCAATACACGTCACAGAGAACTGTGATGCTGATTGTATGGAGGTGGTATGCAAAAGAAGACTGGAGGCAGAGTTTTCTTCCAGCTTCCAGGCTCTGCTCCCAGAGCCAGGAAGAAATCATTAGGATAAAGAAATCAAAGATGATTTCTCAGCAAGACAGCAGATATGGGCATACAGGTATGACTAGTTTATCTATTCTTTCACCTGTATGCCCATATTAATAGATTAAAAACATCCCAGGGGGTGACAGATTCCCTTTAAACTATGCACAAGTTTTTTAAGCAGTCAAAAACATCAAGTTTTCTAGTGGAAGCTGCTTTAGGAAGCACTCCTTTTTTGGTGAGTTTTTAACTTCCTGCAGTGGTTTAGAAGAGTTTGTGAAGTATTGTTTGCAGTTTTTTTGATTGAACAGCTTCAGGTTTACAGTGGATTCCATCAGGAGCCGTATCAAAGAATTGACGTCCATTATCTTTTCTCCCACCAACTGAAATGAAAAAACATGTTCAAAATAATGAACATATAAACATTAACGTTGTTTCACAATAGCATTTTTCAATCTTTTTTTAACCCCTTAACGACCCCGATACGCCTTTTAACGGCGGTCATTAAGGGTACTTAAACCACAGCGCCGTTAATTAACGGCGCTGTGGAAAAAGCCTATAGGCCCCCCAGAGGCGCATTTTCTCCGGGGTCTCGGCTACCGGGGTAGCCGAGACCCCAGAGAACATGAATCGGGTCGGTTTTTACCGACACCGATGTTGCAATCGCCGTTATTAACCCTATAACGGCGATCGCAACAAAAAAAAAAAAAAAACAATGTGCCATTTAATTTCTCTCTCCTCTGATGTCATCGGACATCAGAGGAGAGAAAAAAAGGGTCCCCGGACCCCCACTGTGGCCCCCGAACCCTCCTTATGGCCCCAGGGCCCTCCGGTGTCCCCCGGTGCCGGCGCCATGCTGCAAAATGGTGGGCGCATGAGTGGTGCACCCGCCGCGAGGTGACGGGGGGAATGGGCGATTTTCTCTGGGGTCTCGCTGCCTGGGGTAGCCGAGACCCCAGAGAAATAATAGGAGCCCCCCCAGTCACCACTCTTTTGCGATCGCCATATAGACGAGATCGCAAAAGAAAAATCACAGCCGCGATCCCTGCCTGTAATTTTCTCTCCCCTTTGAGTGATTGCACATCAGAGGGGAGAGAAATAGTGTCCCACCGATCTCCCCCCCTGTACCTGCAGGGGTCCCGTGTCCTCCGATCCTCCCTTCCGTGTGGTCCGATCCTCACCCTGGCCTCTATTCCTCCCCCTGTCCTCCGATTCAAGCCGGCTTCTTCCAGTAAAAAAAAAATGGCGGGCAGCCACAATTGCAAAAAAAATGATTCATTCATTCTCTAAAAGTACATTTTAATCACTGTGATAAACTATCACAGTGATCAAAATAAAAAAAACAGTACATAACCCCCCCATTTATCACCCCCTTAGTTAGGGACATATAATAAAAAATAGAAATTATATTTATTTTATTTTTCCGTTAGGGTTTATAATTAAAGTTAGGGTTATAACTTAGGGTTAGGGTTACATTAGGGTTAGGGTTAGCATTAGGGTTATAATTAGGCTGGGTTCATACTGCGTTATGGCAGTCCGTTAAACGGACTGCGTTACACCGCGGTATAGCACGGTTAACGCAGTCCGTTAACGCTGCCATTTACCGCCATTTGAGGGCGCATCGCGACGCATGCCGTAAAGCGTCATGGGTTTGCGATGTGCCATCATTCAGTGACGGAGCCTCGGATGCGGGCTGCAGCGTCTGGGCTCCGTCACCGCTAGCGCAGATGAATCATCTGCTGATTCCTCTGCGCTAGCGGGTATAGCATAACGCGATCGCGTTATGCTATACCGTTACCAGCCCTCAACGCTATGTGTTGAACGGACTGGTAAAATGCAAAATGAACCTAGCCTTAGGTTAGGGTTTAGTTATAATTAGGGTTAGGGTTACAATTAGGGTTAGGGTTAAAATTAGGGTTAGGGTTACAATTAGAGTTAGGGTTACAATTAAGGTTAGGGTTACAATTAGGGTTGGAATTAGGGTTGGGATTTAGGTTAGGACTAGGGTTGGGATTAGGGTTAGGGGTTTTTGGGGTTAGGGTTGGAGCTAGAATTGAGGGATTTCCACTATTTAGGCACATCAGGGGTCTCCAAACACGACGTGGCGTTCAAAAAGTCAAATGGCGCTCCCTCCCTTCCGAGCCCTGCCGTGCCCCAAACAGTGGTTTACCCCAACATATGGGGTATAGCGTACTCAGGACAAATTGCACACCAATTTTGGGGTTCTAATTTCTCCTGTTACCCTTGGGAAAATAAAAAATAGCTGCTAAAAAAATCATTTTTGAGAAAAAAAATATTTTTTATTTTCACAATCTTGCGTTTATAAATTCTGTGAAACACTTGGGGGTTCAAAGTGCTCACCACACATCTAGATAAGTTCCTTAAGGGGTCTAGTTTCCAAAATGGGTCACTTGTGGGGGTTTCCACTGTTTAGACACATCAGGGGGTCTCCAAACACGACGTGGCGTCAAAAAGTCAAATGGCGTCCCTCCTTCCGAGCCCTGCCGTGCGTCCAAACAGTGGTTTACCCCAACATATGGGGTATCAGCGTACTCAGGACAAATTGCACACCAATTTTGGGGGTTCTAATTTCTCCTGTTACCCTTGGGAAAATAAAAAATAGCTGGCTAAAAAAATCATTTTTGAGAAAAAAAATGATTTTTCATTTTCACGGCTCTGCGTTTATAAATTTCTGTGAAGCATTTGGGGTTCAAAGTGCTCACCACCATCTAGATAAGCTCCTTGGGGGTCTAGTTTCCAAAATGGTGTCACTTGCAGGGGGTTTCTACTGTTTAGGCACATCAAGGGCTCTGCAAACACAACATGACACCCGCAGAACATTCCATCAAAGTCTGCATTACAAAATGGCACTCCTTCCCTTCCAAGCACTCCCATGCCCCAAACAGTGGTTTCACCCCACATATGGGTATCAGCGTACTCAGGAAAAATTGCACAACAATTTTTGGGTCCAATTTCTCCTGTTACCCTTGGAAAATAAAAAAAATAGCGGGCTAAAGAATCATTTTTGAGGAAAAAAATGATTTTTTATTTTCACGGCTCTACGTTTATAAATTTCTGTGAAGCCTTGGGGTTCAAAGTGCTCACCACACATCTAGATAAGTTACTTAAGGGGTCTAGTTTCCAAAATGGTGTCATTTGTGGGGGGTTTCCATGTTTAGGCGTATCAGGGGCTCTCCAGACGCGACATGGCGTCCAATTTCAATTCCAGCCAATTTTGGTTTGAAAAAGTCAAACGGCCTCCTTCCCTTCAAGCCCTGCCGTGCGCCCAAACAGTGGTCCCACCCCACATATGGGGTATCAGCGTACTCAGGACAAATTGGACAACAACTTTTGTGGTCTAATTTCTCCTGTTACCCTTGGGAAAATAAAAAATTGGGGACTAAACGATCAGGTTTGTGGAAAAAATATGACTTTTTTATTTTCATGCCCGGGAGTTATAAACTTCTGTGAAGCACTTGGGGGTTCAAAGTGCTCACCACACATCTATATAAGTTCCTTAGGGGTCTAGTTTCCAAAATGGGGTCACTTGTGGGGGGTTTCCACTGTTTAGACACATCAGGGCCTCTACAAACACGACATGACGTCCAGTCAATTCTGCGCTGAAAAAGTCAAACGGCGCTCCTTCCCTTCCAAGCTCTGCCATGCACCCAAACAGTGGTTTACCCCCACATATGGGTTATCAGCATGCTCAGGACAAATTGCACAAAAACTTTTGGGGTCTTGTTACCCTTGGGAAAATAAAAATTGGGGTGAACAGATCGTTTTTGTGGAAAAAATATGATTTTTTATTTTCACTGTTCTATGTTATAAACTTCTGTGAAGCACTTGGAGGTTCAAAGTGCTCACCACACATCTAGATAAGTTCCTTAGGGGGTCTAGTTTCCAAAATGGGGTCACTTGTGATGGGTTTCCACTGTTTAGACACATCAGGGCCTCTACAAACGCGACATGGCGTCAAGCCAATTCTGCGTTGAAAAAGTCAAATGTCGTCCTTCCCTTGCGACCTCTGCTGTGCGCCCAAAAAGTGGTTTACCCCCACATATGGGGTATCAGCTTATTCAGGAGAAATTGCACAACTAATTTTGTGGTTCATTTTTTCTTTTAACAGTTGTGAAAATAAAAAAAATTTGGTTCCGAAGTAAAGTTTTTGCAAAAAAAGTTAAATGTTAATTTTTTTCCTTCCAATTGCTTCAGTTCCTTTGAAGCACGTAAAGGGTTAATAAACTTCTTGAATGTGATTTTGAGCACCTTGAGGGGTGCAGTTTTTAGAATGGTGTCACTTTTGGGTATTTTCTATCATACAGACCCCTCAAAGTGACTTCAAATGTGATGTGGTCCCTAAAATAAAAATGGTGTTGTAAAAATGAGAAATCGCTGGTCAACTTTTAACCCTTATAACTTCGTAACAAAAAAAATTTTGTTCCCAAAATTTGCTGATGTAAAGTAGACATGTGGGAAATGTTATTTATTAAGAAATTTGTGTGACATATCTCTCTGATTTAAGGGCATAAAAATTGAAAATTTGAAAATTGTTAAATTTTCAAAATTTTGCCATATTTCCGTTTTTTTCATAAATAAACACAAGTCATATCAAAGAAATTTTACCACTAACGTGAAGTACAATATGTCACGAAAAAACATTCTCAGAATCAGCTGGATTCGTTAAAGCATTCCAGAGTTATAACCTCATAAAGTGACCGTGGTCAGAATTGTAAAAATTGGCCCTGTCATTAAGCTGCAAAATGGCTCTGTCACTAAGGGGTTAAACTTTTTTAGGTCTTTTTTGAAGTGGACACACTAAAAAAAAAATACTTGGAAAGTTTTATGTGCCCATAGCCTAAACATAGTCCAGCCATTAAAAAAACTCTAAAATCAACTTTGAATGTTAATAATATGCTAAAAATAACCTCCTTACCAAACCCGCGTCACCTTCTATATTTCCTCACAGTGATGTTCCGTCATCTAGCTACTTGACCACTGCAGCAAATCATTAATTGGCAGTGGCAGTCATGTGGCTAGATGACATATAGTAAACTATAGGATAGCACTGAGACTAGCCGGGCCCAGTACTGTCAGGACAGAGTGGTGGGGGATCATTAAGATGAGCTTTATTTAGTTTATTAAACATTCTAAGCTCTTTGCAGATTTTTTAAGCCTTTTTTAATGGACATTAGGTTGACTTAAGCAATAAACAACATCAACTACATGTACATACTAGTAATTTATCAAAATATCGAGAATGGAAACAGACTATTGTAAGTCTATAAAGAAAAAGGCAATCCACCAAAAAAAAGGGGAGCACCCTGATCTATACATCAAATATTCTTTCACATACTGAACCATATTGCTTTTAGGGAGTGACTTTGTTGTTTCTTTTCCATACTGACTCATAGCATCATATAATGTCTTCCAGGCTTTTTCTTGATGTTTGCCAGTCCATAGGAATTCTCCAATAGAATATCCATGTTCTTTTCTTTTAGCATAAAAAAGTCACTGTGAATAACAGAAAGATATAACTTGCTTCTTCCCTTCTGTTACCATCTGCTTTTTTCATAGTATAAATGGAGCAGATGGTAATATAATTTAACCACCTATAAATGCATGTATATTTCTTTGCATTGGTAAAATATTCTTGTTATAGATAAGTAATATAATTTAACCACCTATATATGCATGTATATTTCTTTGCATTGGTAAAATATTATTGTTATAGATCCCTGTAGATTGTGAGCCTTCGTGGGCAGGGTCCTCTCTCCTTCTGTACTTATGTGTGTCCTGTATTGCTCATATTTATTGTACTTGTCTATATTGGCCCCCTCTCACATGTAAAGCGCCATGGAATAAATGGCGCTATAAAAATGAATAATAATAATAATGAATAATAATAATAATAGATAAGGGGGTTAGCCAGCCTTTTAAAACATGTTACTACCTGTAAGATAGGCCATATAAATTCCATCCCTATGTGTCTGATTCTGGCCACCCTTTGCAATCAGAGGATCATGCAAGTAGGTCGTAAGTGCTCTACAGCCTCCTAAGTGTTTATTGGCTTGTAGGCTACTTCATACTATTCTTTGTGCAGTGCAAGGTATTGCAGCTTTGACCTAAACTTATCTATACCATTCTTCGGCTAGCAGTAATGCTTGAAATTTAAATGTTTTCCCATTTAATTGAATCAACACAGCCTCACTGATATAAGATATACGTTATAGTCATTTCGTAGAAAATTGTTTGTGATATGTGTATGGACCAAGAATGATCTTCGCCTGAAAGAAAATAAGGCAGTTTAAGGCTAAGTGCACACATCAGGAATTTGTGCAGACTTTTCCTGAGCAAAACCTGACTTTTTCAGCGGTAAAAATGCGCATTTTTGCGTTTTTGCATGCATTTTGCACGTTTTTACCGCAATTTTTTTCCTGAACTTTCTAGGTCAATAATATAGCAGAAAAAACGCTAGAATTCCGCATAATTAATGAACATGTTGGTTCTTTTTCCGAGATGCGTTTTTTTCACGGAAAAAAACGCACCATGTGCACAAAAATTGCGGAATTCATTCTAAATGATAGGATGCTTAATTCATGCGTTTTTGACGCATTTTTTCCTGAGAAAAAACACGAAAAAAATGCAAATAATCCTGAACGTGTGCACATAGCCTCAAGGTGCCGTTACACATAAGCATTTTTCAGATGTTCTCTGCCATTGTGGTTTGGGTAGGTAAAGAAAAAACATTATATACATGGGCACGTTAAAGAGTTTACATATTGCCAATGTGGGGCACAAGGTAAAACTGCTTCTTCCCCCAAATTGCTTCAGTTTGGAGAGCAGCTATTAGCTGCTTGTATTCTTACAGGTAAAACTTTCATGAGACCAATAACTACATCGCAAAACCAGGACAATTTGTTACAAAACTAGTGCTGCTTTTCACGCACTAAGTATGAACTCACTGTAAGGATATTTTTACAAGATCCACTTGTTCAAGAATTATTTTAAAGTTTTTCTTGTTTTGTTCAGATTTGATGATTTGATACATGGTATTAGTGTCACCTGGTGAACACAATGTATTAAAGAAAGAGAGATAAAAGAAATATTCTATCAGTCTTTGACAGAAAAATGCCAAGAAATTCTACATTGCTGAAAATGGGAACTATGCCATAAAAAAAATCATCAGATTTAAAGGACTTGTTCACTGCAAGCCCTGTTTAATTATTTCAAAGCTTGTAGAAAATAAAAACAATCTACCATATATTCACCTCCAATGTCAGTGATATTATTCCTGGTGGGTAGAGATGAGCGACTTTGCCTCAGGGTCGAGTCGGGTTTCGTGAAACCCGACTTTCTCAAAAGTCGAGTCGAACAAAGTCGGCCGACTATCGGGAAAAGTCAGAGGTCCGACTGAAACACGAAACCCAATTGCAAGTCAATGGGGAAGCAAAGTTGGCAGGGAGTGGAGGACAGTAAACACACCTACAGTGCCCATTTCAATGCCAACAACATCAATTCTTATTACTTAAGCTTGTCAACATTAATTTACTGAATAATAATAGTTACACATTGAAAACTGGGGGTTATTTGGCTAAAGTTGTGGGGGGATAGGTCTGGCTTCAGGTTTTCGTGTGCCCCGGGCTAAAGAATGTCAGTGGGCCCCTTTAACACATACCACAATTCATGATGCTCCAATACGGCACAAAAATATAGGTATAGTACAATGACAAATACTTCACTTCTTACATTACATGACTGATATCTATTTTAAATTCTACAATAGCTCAAATCCCGGACAGTATATTCCTCCATACAGTATTATGGCCACCACATAGTGCGCCATACAGAATAATGAGCCCCATATATTGCTCCATACAGAATAATTGGTCCCATATAATGTTCCATAAAGTATATGATGAGCTCCACATAATGCTACAGTATATGATGGTCCCCATATAATGTGCCATACATTATAGGATGGTCCCCATAGAGTGGAATGAGCCCCACATATTGCTCCATACAGTATAATGAGTCACATATAAAGCTCCATACAGTATATGATGGGCCCCATATATTGCTCCATACAGAATGGGCTCCATATAATGCTCCATACAGAATAGGCCCCATATGTGCTCCATATGATGCTCCATACCCTATATGATGCTCCATAAATAATGAACCCCAACGCTCCAGTATATGATGGGCCCCATGGATGATGCTCCAGTGTATGATGGGCCAATATAATGCTCCATATATCAGGGCCGGCGTCAGCACCCTGAGCAGGCGGGGGCCCACTAGCCATCGGGCACCCCGGCGCCCGTTAGCGGATGAGAGCGGTACCAGCGCCGCCACCGGGCCCCCCCGCTTGCTCAGGGCCCCGGCAGCAGCCGGTGCAATACTTACCTCTCCCCGTGCCTCCGCTGCCGCAGCTCCGGGCTCCAGAGGGCGCCTGCAGGGCGCCTGTGCTTCCTCTCACAGCAGCACCGCTGAATAACGTCATCATTCAGCGGCCGGCTGTGGCAGAGAGTAAGCGCGGGTGCCGGACAGGTGAGATGTCAGGTGTGTGTGTGTGTGTGGTATATCAGTGTGTGTGTGTATGTAGTGCGGTGCTTTGTGTGTGTATGTGAGCAAGTGCTGCGGTGCTGTCTGTGTGTGGTGCTGTATGTGTGATGTTGGTGGGAGGAGGCAGTGATGGTGGTGAGGAGGCAATGATGATGATGATGAGGCGATGATGATGATGGGGAGGCGATGATGATGATGGGGAGGCAATGATGATGATGATGATGGGGAGGCAATGATGATGATGATGATGATGATGGGGAGGCAATGATGATGATGATGATGATAGGGAGGCAATGATGATGATGATGATGGGGAGGCAATGATGATGATGATGATGATGGGGAGGCAATGATGATGATGATGATGATGGGGAGGCAATGATGATGATGATGATGATGGGCAGGCAATGATGATGATAATGGGGAGTCTTTCCACAGCGCCCTTTCCTGAGCTGTAACAGGGCAGAATGCAGCACAGTGCAGAGGAGAGCTCCATATTTTGTATGGAGCATTATATGGGGACCAGTATCCTGTATGGAGCAATTTATGTGGTCCAGTATTCTGTATGGAGCATTATATTGGGTCCAGTATTCTGTATGGAGCATTATATGGGGATGGGGGGGTGACATCCTGCATGGGGTATTATATGGGTGATGAGGGGGAGACTATGTGGTGCCCATAATATTGTATGGAAGACTGTACTGTCCAGTCTGTACTGTGCGCTGTGAGGATTTGGCGGTTTTTCAGCTATTGTACAATTTACAATAGATATCACTCATGTAATGTAATTAGTAAGAGAAGTATTTGGCATTGTACTATACCCATATTTCTCTGCAGCATCTGTGCATCATGAATCGTGGTCTGTGTTAAAGGGGCCCACTGACACTCTTTCGCCCGGGGCCCATAAAAACCTGGAGCCGGCCCTGCCATATATAATGGGCCCCATATGATGCTGCAGTATATGACGGGCCCCATGGATGATGTTCCAGTGTATGATGGGCCTATACACTGTGTACAGAATTATTAGGCAAATGAGTATTTTGATCACATCATCCTTTTTATACATGTCCTACTCCAAGCTGTATAGGCTTGAAAGCCAACTGACAATTATGTAAATCAGATGATTTGCATCTCTGTAATGAGGAGGGGTGTGGTCTAATGACATTAGCACCCTATATAAGGTGTGCTTAATTATTAGGCAACTTCCTTTCCTTTGGCAAAATGGGTCAGAAGACAGATTTGACGGACTCTGAAAAGTCAAAAATTGTGAGATGTCTTGCAGAGGGATGCAGCAGTCTTGCAATTGCCAAACTTTTGAAGCGTGATCACTAGAGTTGAGCGATACTTTCCGATATCCAAAAGTATCGGAATCGGAATGGTATCGCCAATACCCAAAAAATATCGGCAATATCCGATACCGATACCGGAAGTCCAATGTAAGTCTCAGGCTATGGTTCCACGGTCCGGAACCATAGCGCTTTTGACGGAGCGGAAATTCCGCTCCGTCTAAGCCCCGCCCCCTTTCTGACGCGCGATCTTTCCGGAGGTGTTCAGGACACCTCCGGAACACCTCCGGAAAGAGCGCAGGGCTACATAGCCCTGTGTTAATTATGTTGCGGCGACGCACCGTCGCCGCAATACGCGAGGACATGCTGCGGTCTAAAAAGACGCGCCGCATGTCCGTTTACGCAGGTCTGCCACCTGCGTATTGTTACGCATAGTGGAGACGGGATTTCTTGAAATCCCCTCCACTATGCTGTAACATCTGGACGCTGCGTGTTTGGCGCTGCGCCAGCGCACAGCGCCAAACACGCAGCGTTTCCTGACCGTGGAAACTCACCCTAATGGGAACAAAATATCGAAATTAAAAAAAAACATTCTTGCCTTGTAGGTTAATTGTACATGAAGGAAAACAACAAAGAGTAATGTAGAATGTATTGGGGGAGGTTGAGGAGACATTAAAAGCATAGATGTTTAACCCAATCCAATGGAATAGCATTAATTTTTTTTTTTAGGAAATTCGTTCGGATTGACGAAGAAATTGACAATGTTGTTAACCTTTTTTCTATTTTGTCAAATATGTATGTTTCACAACTTCCATGCTCTTCACCTTTTTAACTTTTGCCACACTTTCTCCTTCATAATCTTCAGCAGCATCATCTTTGTCATCAAATTATTCTTCATCTTCACCTTCTTTATCTTCTTCTAAAACTTCTTGCTTTTCATCTTTTTGTTAACATTACTCATATTGTTCTTTTTAAACTATTATTCTTCTTCATATTATAGTCCTTCATCTTCTTCATCATATTCTTATTTGTGACATAGATTCCTGTACTTGTAATCTGTAAAAGTATGATTTTTTCATCGTTCCGTTCTTGCTGCCACAAAAGATTTAAATTACAACAGTATTTGTCCGTGTTCAGTTTAGCCTGCAGCAGCAGGCATTTACCAGGGGCACCACGAGGAGGAACGGACTCACCCCCATACACTGCTTAGTCTTCTTCTGCTTATAATTTAGAGCATATATTTTGCTCTTCATTTTGGTCTTATACTTCATGTTCTTCTGCTTTTAGATCTTCTGCTTATTGTTCTTGTGTCTCTTGTTCTGTATCTTGTATTTGTAGCACAACCTTGTACCAGCTGATGTTACTGGGACACGGTTACTAAGCAGGAGGTACCTGTGTTCCAAAGCACTACCAAGGACCAGCAGACGTTGCTGGAACTCGGATACCGAGATGGAGGCACCTAGGCCAAAGGCACTGCGGAGAACCAGTTGACGGTACTGGAACCCGGACGGGTAGCAGAAGGTACAAGAGCCAATGCAAGTAACGAGGACCAGCTGACTGTGCTGGAACCCGGAGGGCAGCAGAAGGAAAAGAGCCAATGGCACAACCGAGGACCAGCTGACGTTACTGGGACACGGTTACTAAGCAGGAGGTACCTGTGCTCCAAAGCACTACCAAGGACAAGCAGACATTGCAGGAACTCTGATACCGAGATGGAGGCACCTAGGCCAAAGGCACTGTGGAAAACCAGCTGACGGTACTGGAACTCGGACGGGTACCATAAGGCACCCATGAAAATGTAAGTTGACAGGCCGCAAGCCGTCTGCAGTTACCAAATCACACAGTCCTACAGTGGGTGCTTGTCCTATTTTCACAACAGAAAGAGCCTTTATTTACATATCCCACAGCACACATAGGAATCACCTAAACTGCAGGCACCATAGAGTCGGATAACCGGAATGCAACATGACAGGACAACTTATTGGAGGCTAATTTACGTTGACACTGCCAGGAAACAGCTGTGGTGCTGTAACCAGGGTGGGCATGAGTCAGTACCCGTGCCAATTACTTCTGAGCAACAACTGGCGGTGTTGGAGCCCAGGGATGAGAGGAGGACAGGGTGGAGGCAGCATGACTTTTTGTCGTACACACAGCAGGGGAACAGCTGCCATTACTCAACCCCAGTAACACAGGAGCAAGTGTTGACTGTGCTAACAGCACTTACAGGCAACAACTGGCGGTGTTGGAGCCCAGGGTCCAATGCATCGACTTCAATTGCTTCCACCTCCTCTCAGGAACACAGCACTGTTGATCAACCATCTGTCTCTTCACCGCCTGCCAAATTGCCCAGTCAGTCAGAGAGTTCTGTACAGGAGCCAGCTGAGTCTCTGCTTCTGTTCTCAGAATCTGTTGGTTTGCAAACAGGGGCACAGCCAAGCAGCATTCTGGAATGTGAAGAAGAGGGAGTATGCAGAGATGCGCAACAGCTGTGTCTCTCTGAATCTGAAGAGGCGGGTGAGACAGTGCCGATGGTCAGCACACCGCAGAACGCATCTGATGATGATGAGACTCAGGTGCCAGTTTCTGTTGAGCATGGTGGTGGCCAGACCACCCAACAGCAGCAGGTGTTGGAAGAGGTTAGTGGAGATGATGAGGTCCAAGACCCAACATGGCGTGAGGAACAGGAAGGTGGTGGTAGCAGCTCTGAGGAAGCGATTGCCCCAACGGTACAAACAGGAGGGAGAGTTAGGCTGCATACTCTGTTGCCTGTAGCCTCCATTTTGGCACCTGTTCGGATTTCTCTTCCAAAAGTCTAAACAGACGCTCCCAGGACTTGCACTGCGTGGTCCTTTTTTCACACACTTGCAGATGATATTTGCTATGTCAAATGCAAGCTGTGTAATCAAAAAGTAAAAAGAGGTAAAGTGTCAGTAACCTCAATACCACAAATATGTGTAAACATGTGCGGAGAAAACACGTAGTTGAGTTACAAAGACACACTGAAGATGTACAGTCTATAGAGAATCACTGCACAAGTTTAACTGCATATGTCATGGTTAAATTTGAAATTTTTATTGCACACTTGATGTGAAAAAAGAAAATAGCTATGAGACTACTGACTGACGTTTTGGGCAACGCAGTGGCCTTTATCAAATAGTCGCTGGAAGAGATAGAAAAATTTACAGTCAATGACAATGTATAATATATACAATATATACAATATATACATAGGGTGAAGAATATATATACATATGAATTAGGCAACATGTTAAACATTTGGGTGATACTGTAGAACACGGAGAATTATCCCTCTAGGGTATGCGGGTGGATAATGTAGTTTTTTGTTGATTTTTGGGAGTGTGTAGAAAACAGGGGTGATGGGGTATTGAATATTAAGGAATGTCATAGTCTTACAGTTGTGAGACAGTGAGAGTATGTGTGTTGAATGGGTGTACATTTCACCTAGATACTTTGCTGACTGGTATAAGGGAAATGTATGGCTTTGTAAACCTAGTGGTAGAGAAAGGTCACTACACCTTACATTCAGTACACACTTGCAGCTCAGGCCTGAAACCACTCAGCTGTTAATTAGGAGACCAGAAGTAGGTGTCTGCGAACACAGACAGAGAGCTCGCTTAGTCTGGACAAGGAGTCCAGGCACAAGAAGGAGTCTCCAGGAGTATGAGCTGTCTCAGTCTGGGTGCTCGATGTACCCCGGACACAGGAGTAGTCTCTGTGAGAATCCTTGCGGATAGCTGCTGAATAGGAGGGGAGCTCTCTCAAGTCTGGACGTTGAAGGTGCCTTCAGACACAAGGAGGAGACTCTGTGAAACTCCATGCTGGTAAATGCTGAACATATGTGTTGTTTTGGCCCAGGCTGTTAGAGTCTGGTCCCAGGTAGATAGGGAAATCTATCTAAGTGTAGTAAGTGGCTGGACAAGCCCAGGTCTTATGTTTATGATTTGGTTTTGATTATGTTCTGTTTGCTGTAGACTTTAATAAAACTGGTTGCGGCCAGTTTTTACCAGAACTGCTGTCTGTGAATGAACTGTTTCCGTGCCACTCCGTCTACCCGGACGGCGATCCCAGAGCTATATCCCCTGAAAAGCTTACAATTGGTGCTGGAATGTGCGTGCAGCACAGTGGCTTAGAGACAGCAATAAAGGAGAAACGTCTGTTGGAGCAGTCTTAAAGAGACAGTGGCCCTAATAGAGTTTGCAGAGAAAAAAAAAAAAAGTGTCTGCACAGCAAGGCTGAATTTTCTGTGGAAAAGACTGTGGAGTGTGTATGTCTTGAGTGAAGACTGCCGTTGTTGAGACAGAGAAGTCTGACAGCATGGATGACAGCATGGAGGCGCTGTTTGAACAAATGGCGCAAGTTAATGTGCAACATAAGACTGCCGTGGTTGAGACAGATAAGTCCGGCAGTATGGAGGAGCTCGTTGAGTACCTGGTCCAGGCCCAGCGGAGCATGCAGCAGAGCATGGAGCGGCAGCGCCTGCAGCACCAGCAGCGCATGCAGCAGGCCCAGCAGCAATTCCTGCAGCAGCAGCAGGAGAATAACCGGTTGTTTTTTGAGCAGGTTGCAGCACTACAAAAGACTTGCAGCGCATCGTCCCAAAGTAATGTTGCAAAGTCACCTGCATTGTCCGCTGTAAAGAAGGCGGTAAGACGGTCCCTGAAAAAGATGACACCTCGTGACGATGTGGAGGTATATCTCACTAGGTTTGAGGGACTGGCAGAGAAGGAGAATCTGTCCCTATCTGAATGGGCCATGATGGTCGCACCCTATCTGATTGGAGAACCCCAAAGGGCCTATGCTGACCTGAGCGAGCAGGACAGCCAAGACTATGCCAAGCTGAAAGCGGAGATTCTTACCCGGCTGGGTGTTACGGTGACAGCCCGTGCCAGGGGAGTTCATGACTGGAGATGCAGTTGGGAGTCTGCAGTCAGCAAACCTGATTATGGAGTTGAAAAGGTGATAGTGGACCGCTACACCCAAGCACGTCCTCCTGAGGTACAGCCAGAGGTCGGACAAGGAGACCACCAGGACGCCAATCGTCTGGTCAGCCTGATGGAGAGGGCCTTCGCCACCAAAGACTGCCTCCGTGACCAGCCGTCTGAGAGGTCGTCACTTCAGAGTTCCTGGACGCCGAACTCTCCTGGTAAGAGCGTTCCAGCTGTTGGGGTCGTGTGGGTGGGAGAGTGTGATGGACAGTGTTGGAGATGTCGTGAAATTGCAGCCAACTGTCCAATAGAGGGGGAGCCTATGTGTTGTGATGTTGGCGGATCCCTCTCTCCCTGCGCAGAGCCTGTGTGTGTGTCCACCTCAGCCGAAGAGACTGGACCACAGGGGACCCCGGTGGTTGTAAATGACTGCCCAGCACAGGCCCTCTTGGACTCAGAGAGTCCAGTGACTTCCGTATGGGACAGCCTGATTGATGGGGACTTTATCCCTGATAAACACCTGAGTGTGGTGTGCGTCCATGGAGACACCAAAGTCTACCCAGAGACTGTCGTGGACTTGATCCCCAAACGTGGGGAGGTTTCATGTGAAGTGGGGGTAGTGAAGAACCTGGTGCCCCCGTCATATTGGGTAATGACTTTCCCCGGTCTAAGGATCTCTGGGGGAAAAATGTTTCTGATGGACAGTGTGATGAAGCTCCTATTGAGGGTGCGCAGTCCCGAGGGGCGGAACACAATGCTAGTGGGTCGTTAAACTTATGTGATAATGATGATGATGATAAAGATGATGATGATCATGATAATGATGATGATCATGATAGTGATGATGATACTGATCATAATCATGATAAAGATATTGATAATAATGATGACTGTGATAGTGATGAAATTCCTTTGCAGGTGATGTTGGGAGACGAGGATGGTGGTTCTCGGGAACCGAGTGTCCCTGACTTACCTGTGTCCTGTGACAATTTTGAGAGTGAGCAGTGGCGAGACCCCTCTCTTAAAACGGCCCAGGAAAATATAAATGTTCTAAATGAGGTTTCCCAAGAGCCTGGCTCTGAGGAGAGGTTTCCTCATGTTGCCATAAACACTCACCTGTTGTATAGGGACACTGAAGTCCAGGGAGAGGTCGTGAGCCAGCTCCTAGTACCTGAGCTATATGGAAGTATAGTGCTGGGGTTGTCACATAGTCACATACTTGAGGGACCACCTGAGGGAAACCAGGGACCAGATGGTGAAGTTAATGTTGTGGATGACATGTTAACTAAGGTTCCAGATCAAGATGTGAATGAGAATTAATTGTATAACCCTGACAGTGAGCAGGATGTGAATGAAAATGAAGTGTATAACCCTGAAAGTGAGCAGGATGTGAATGAGAATGAATTGTATAACCCTGACAGTGAGCAGGATGTGCATGAAAATGAAGTGTATAACCCTGAAAGTGAGCCAGATGTGGCTGAGAAAAAGGGGTCAGACAGGGATAGTGGTAGTGATAGTGAATCATCTGATGACAATCAAGCAACCAGTGCAAATGAGGAAGGCATGGTAGCAGAGGAGGTTGAGAGTCCTGAGAGGAAGGCTGATGCTGACCTTGCAGTCGGACAGAAGATGGCATCTGAAGATGTTTTACAGTTGGCCGGTTCCCTGGCGAAGACTAAGGTGAAAGGAGGAGAGCTGAGCTTTAAAGGCAGGACTCTGAAACTGAACACAGCCCAAGTAGATGCTGTTGGAAATGTGAAGTTACCAAGGTATGGTGTGGATCTGTATCGTGCCAAGGACTCTGAGGGAGATGCTGCAGAGGTGGAAAAAGCCATAGAAGTGGTAGTCACCAAGCCAGATGCCTCATCAGAAGCTGAGGTCTCAAGTGAAGCTGTGAGGAACAAGACTGAAGATATGGGGACTGACTCTGTCCAGGAATCTGTTTCTGCCGAAGACAGCGGCGTGGACGGGTTGCGGTTCGGATCAGTAGCTGCAACTCGTGAAGCTCAGGCTGGAAGTTCGGCGCCCGGAGCCCCAGCGGTGTTCCCGAGTGACACCAAGGATCTGGATAAGTCACAAGATGAGATTTTGAGACATCAGGCTGGCATTGGTGAGCTCAAGCGCACTTTCATGGAGTCTACATCGGAGCCACGTCCCAACAAATGGGAAAAGCGATGTGTCACTCCGTTGCCGCTGCAGACACACGGGAGCTCAGATGGGATGCAGAACGTGGTGGAAGAGAAGAATCCGGCGGGTTCTGAGTATACAGATGCAGCTATCAAGGAGAACTTGAAAGCCGGAATAAATGGAAATATTGGAGACCATAATGATGTGACTGAAGAGGTAGAATGTAAGACTGACGGTAGGGCTTCTGAGCATGTTCTACCAGAAGAGCCTGAAGAAGGGGCCGAAGACATAAAAGACGTCCAACAGGTACCAGATGAATTGATGACTTCTCAGAAAAAACTCCAAACTGTGATGAAGGAGTGTGATGAAAGCCATGAGCATCTTCGTGAGAAGGTCAATGAAGTAAAAGGAAGGATACAGGGAATCTCTTCGTTGCAAGAGCAAATGCTGCTCAATAAGTCTAAGGCTCTATATAAGAATGCTGTTGTTACGGTAGAACATTACAATTCAGCTGGAGACTTAGCGGATGAATTATGTGTACTGCAAAAGAAAAACGATCAGCTCCTTCTACAGTCCCAATCATTTGAACAGTGTAGCTTAAAATGGTCAGAGACCATGGCAGAGGAGCTTAAGGTCTGTGAAATAGACTTTATGAGTCAACCGATATTCAAGAAAATAGATGTGCTAAAGAGGGTTCAAGGGGAACTAGAGAAAAGTGAAAAACCCCCTATACCTTCTGTGATAGTTGGTGACACATGGTCAGTGCACCAGGGACAGGAGGTACGTGAGTTTCTGAGGAAGAGTCAGCAGAAGTGTTCTGATGTGCCGGGTCGTACTTCTCTGGCCAGGCACTATATCAAACTGAGCCCGGCCCTAAGGTCAAGATGAAACCGTGCAGGATACCCGAGGCCTGCAGAGAGCATAGGCCTGGGAGGGTACAGGGTAGTGCGGATGCTTCAGATGAAGAGAAAGCTGATGTTGGCTATGGCTCAGGTGAAGATACAGATGACAGTAGTGAAGATGAAGCTGATGAGGGCCATGACTGGTCCAGAGTTCACTGTCTCTTTTGGATTGTTGACCAGCCCTCCGGTCTGGATGACCAGCCCTCCGGTCTGGAGAAGAGGGGGGGGGATATGTGAGACAGTGAGAGTATGTGTGTTGAATGGAGGTGTACATTTCACATAGATACTTTGCTGACTGGTATAAGGGAAATGTATGGCTTTGTAAACCTAGTGGTAGAGAAAGGTCACTACACCTTACATTCAGTACACACTTGCAGCTCAGGCCTGAAACCACTCAGCTGTTAATTAGGAGACCAGAAGTAGGTGTCTGCGAACACAGACAGAGAGCTCGCTTAGTCTGGACAAGGAGTCCAGGCACAAGAAGGAGTCTCCAGGAGTATGAGCTGTCTCAGTCTGGGTGCTCGATGTACCCCGGACACAGGAGTAGTCTCTGTGAGAATCCATGCGGATAGCTGCTGAATAGGAAGGGAGCTCTCTTAATCTGGACGTTGAAGGTGCCTTCAGACACAAGGAGGAGACTCTGTGAAACTCCAGGCTGGTAAATGCTGAACATATGTGTTGTTTTGGCCCAGGCTGTTAGAGTCTGGTCCCAGGTAGATAGGGAAATCTATCTAAGTGTAGTAAGTGGCTGGACAAGCCCAGGTCTTATTTTTATGATTTGGTTTTGATTATGTTCTGTTTGCTGTAGACTTTAATAAAACTGGTTGCGGCCAGTTTTTACCAGAACTGCTGTCTGTGAATGAACTGTTTCCGTGCCACTCCGTCTACCCGGACGGCGATCCCAGAGCTATATCCCCTGAAAAGCTTACACAGTCTATGGTGATCAATTAAAGATGTTTTGTCAGGATACGATCAATTTTTTGACAGATGTAAAATGTAGGGTCACAATTGAGTTGTCTGTAGGTTAGGTTAACTGACAGTTGTCTATGAATTTCGGCAATAGATTGGGTCTTATTCATAATAACGACAGCACCCTCCTTATCTGCTGGTTTAATAATAATGTTGGGGTTATCTTTCAGAGATTTTATGGCTTGTTTATCTGTGGGTGTCAGGTTGTGGCGTATCGGGTGTAGGCCCAATCTCGGCAAACCATCCACGAGCACAGGCTCTGAATGCTGGCATTGCAAAACTCCTGTCCCTTGAAATGCTGTCATTCAGGCTGGTGGAGACTGACAGTTTACGGAACTTAATAGCATTGGCAGTCCCACAATACAATGTGCCAAGCTGATTTTATTTCAGCAGGCAAGCCGTCCCTGGTCTGCAAAAGCATGTTGTTGAGGTTAAAATTAAACATGCGCTACTAAACTCCGTCAGTAGCAATGTCCACCTGACCACCGCTGTGTGGACCAGTAACCATGGCCAGGGACGCTACGTTTCCCTTACTGCCCATTGGGTCAATGTTGTGGAGCCGGGTACAGATCTTGCGAGTGGCGCTATACGTGTTCAGGCAACTACAAGGATTGCGGAATCAAGTCTGTACACATTGACTCCTCCTTCTCCAGTTCCTCAGAAACATCGTTGCAGGAGCCGTCACGGTCTACCTCCACATGGACCCGTGAACGCTTAATAAGAATCTTTAGTTATATAGCGCCAACAGATTACGCAGCGCTTTACAGTTTAACAGTTTCAGAACACAAGTCATAAGTAACAACGTTACCAATACAATAATGAAAGCAATATAATCCGCACATGCTCGTGAGAGCTTACAATTTACAAATATGTGGGGGAGATACAGAGTACAGGTGTTTATATACAATGGTGTATTTAGAATGATGGCCCAGCCATTTTGAGGGAGTGAGGGATGGATGGAGATAGTGAATGGGCTACACACACACACTTACACATAGAATGACTTTGATTAGTGAATGTGATAGGCCGCTATGAAGAAATGTGTTTTGAGTGAGCGCCCGAAAACATGCAAATTGTGGATAGTTCTAATTTCTTGGGGTACAGCATTCCACAGTATTGGCGCAGTGCGGGAGAAGTCTTGGATTCGGGAGAGATGTTCTTTAGGTGTAGGCGGCAATAGCGGGCAACAGATTGTGTATGGGAGGTGAAGGAGAGATTGGTGTCAAACATAACACCCAGACAGCGAGCCTGTTGACCGATATGAGCACAGACGTGGCCAAACGTCAACAGGCCGTCCTGAAATTAATTTCCATGGGGAATCAAAGCCACACAGCGCTGGAGCTCTGGAATGCCATAAAGCAAGAGAGCGACATGTGTATTTTGCCAGCGAATCTCCAGCCAGGCTTGGTAGTGTGTGACAATGGCCGAAATCTGGTGGCAGGTCTGGGCCTAGGCAACGTCACTCACATACCATGTCTGGCACATGTGCTAAACTTGGTCGTCCAGAGTTTTTTGAGGGACTATCCGGATCTTGATGCACTGCTGCACAAGGTCCACCTACAGTGCGCTAACTTGCGACGTTCCACCATGGCCAGATCGCGCATTGCAGCTCTGCAGCGCAGATTTTGCCTTCCTGAACATCGCATCATATGTGACGTACCCACCAGGTGGAATTCCACGTTACATATGTTGGAGCGGTTGTGTGAGCAGCAGCCAGCAGTAATGGAGTATCAGCTGCATCAGTCGCAATCAACTCGCAATTTGCGCCATTCACTTCACCACTACTGAGTGGGCCTCTATAATAATAATCTTTATTTATATAGCGCCAACAGATTCCGCAGCGCTGTACAGTTTAACAGTTTCATAACCCAAGTCATAAGTGACAACGTTAACAATACAATAATTAAAGCAATATAAGCCGCCCCTGCTCGTGAGACCTTACAATCTACAATGAGGAGGGGGGGCTACAAAGTACAGTTGTTTATATACAATGGTGTATTTACAATGATGGTCCAGCCATTTTCAGGGAGTGAGGGATGGATGGAGATAGTGAATGGGCTACACACACACACAGTTACACATAGAATGACTTTGATTAGTGAATGTGATAGGCCGCTCTGAACAATTGTGTTTTGAGTGTGGAAGTAGGGCTGTTAATGGGGATGTTGAAGTCTCCAAGGATAAGGGTTGGTACTTCTGAGGACATGAAAGTGCGGCAGCCAGGCAGAGAAGTGGTCAAGGAACTGTGTGGGCGAGCCTGGGGTCCGATATATTACCGCTACTCTAAGGGAGAGGGGACGAAAGAGCCTGATGGTGTGGACCTAATAATTTGCAAAATCTTAATATAAAATTTACATGTTACATATTTACATCTAGTATAAAACATTTAACCATTAAGCCTACTTACAGAACAAGGAAGTGTAAAAAAACTTGTGCTTAAAAAAAAAAGTGCAAATAAAATGTGAGAAGGGCAGTGTAACAAATAATTTAGGAAAAAGATAAACTAACATCAAGTGCTGTGTGCTGTGTAAGAGCCAGACACATTAACATGAAATCAGTCTGGAATAGCGGTGATTTTCTCCCCATAACCCGAGTAACATTCTGGGGAGAGGGGTGTAGAGTCAACGATCAGCAACTAGCTACGGTAGATCAAATACCTGAAAAAAAAAAAAAAAAAAGTTATTTAACATTCATAAGATACATTTTATTTTATCAAAAAAAAAAATTATTTAACATTCATAAGATACATTGTATTTAAAAAAAAAAAAAAAAAAAATATTTAACATTCCTAAGATAAAATTTTTTTTAAAACATAAAAACTATAATACACAGCAGGATCTTTAGTAAAAGCCAGACTTACCACTGTAACCTCTTAATCCTTGCAAGCTTCAACACAACGTTGACAAGGTACACAGCAGGGGTGGTCGGTCTCCTAGACAACGAGCAAACTCCTTCATGTTGAGAGAGGCCACCATCTCCTTAGCTTTCTGGTACTTTTCTGTGGGAATGAGCTTGTCTCCAACCAGTCAGGAATATCCATTGAATGGCACACCATGGTTTGGTATTAGCACCCAGTACCAAAAGTGAAGCCAACCACAGTTCCCATTTCTCATGAACTTTATTTGATATACTGGCTGGCCAAACATTAGTTTCTCACAAAGGAGCTGAAGACCCTGAGTGGCAGTAGGTGCAAGTCTCTCCAGCATGACCTGTTTGTTAGATATTTGCCGTCTACACCTAAAGAACATCTCTAGAATCCGCCCTTTTCTCACCATGGAAACAACAAAAACCCTCACTGTAGCATTGATCCACTCCCGCCTGGACTACTGCAATGCTCTATTACTTGGCCTCCCCATTACTCGACTATCCCCTCTCCAGTCCATCCTTAATGCAGCAGCCAGGGTCATCCATCTGGCTAATTGGTACTCGGACGCGTCCGCTCTTCGCCAGTCCTTACACTGGCTGCCCATTCATTATAGGATCCAATTCAAAGTACTGGTTCTCACCCACAAAGCTCTCCAGAGTGCAGCACCCCCCTACATCTCCTCCCTCATTTCTATCTATCGGCCTAACCGACTGCTGCGCTCTGCAAATGACTTTCGACTAACCTCTGCAGTAATCCGTACCTCCCACTCCCGACTCCAAGACTTCTCCCGCGCTGCGCAAATCCTCTGGAATGCTCTACCACAAGAAATTAGGACTATCCACAATTTGCCTGGTTTCAGGCGCTCCCTCAAAACACATTTGTTCAGAGTGGCCTATCACATTCAATAACCAAAGTCGTTCTATGTTTAAGTGTGTATGTGGAGCCCATTCACTACCTCCATCCATGCCTCACTCCCTCAAGATGGCTGGACCATCATTGGAAATGCACCATTATATATACACACCTGTACTTTGTATCTCCCCCACCTCATTGTAGATTGTAAGCTCTCACGAGCAGGGTCGGCTTATTTTGCTTTAATTATTGTATTGTTAACGTTGTTACCTATGACTTGTGTTTTGAAACTGTTAAAGTGTAAAGCGTTGCGGAATATGTTGGCGCTATATAAATAAAGATTATTATTATTATATCAGAGGGAGAAGAGGATTGGGCCTTGACAAGGTGCCCGATTGCATCTTAAGTCTTATTGAATGTTGGAGCCAGTCCACCGTATAAAAGCAGCCATAGAGTGTCCGGGTACCTGCTTGGATTTCGATCAAAATGAAGACTACTTTGATGTACATGTACACCAATTCGAGAAAAATGACAAGGATGAGGCAGTAAGACACGCTCAGCAGAGTACAAGCAGCATTGCTTGAAGAAGTAACTTGAGCGTGATCAAAATTGAATAAATTAAAATCTCAGACTACAGTGAACACAACTCTTAGCTGTGAAAGGGCTTTTTGTGTCCTTCTACAGTGTTTTCAACCAATGTATTGGATACGGATGGAAGCACGTCACACTATAATTTCAATTGAATGGAGCAGCAAGAATTACACTAAAGAAAAAAAAAAAAAGAGTGTGAGAGTGACATGTGCAGATGCCTACATACAGCGTTGTATGCCGAGCAAACTGCAGCGCGTCACCTGCACTCACACACACACCTTGCAGAGCTGTGAAAAAAACACTGCAAGGCAAAAGGAAGATGTACACAGCGGTTGGTAAAGTAGCCTGCCTAAAGCACAGTACACAAAATTGCAATCTCTAACTGTCTCTCAGAGTCAGCAGAGCAGCGTTCTGTCCCAAACTGAATTAACAGCACAGTGACGCTAAAATGGCGGCTTTATCCGGCAACAATACCTTCCTTGTGTCACGGTTAGGGTAGCGTGTGTCTATTATATGAGTGTCTGTAAAATGTAACGTTACGCAGACTTATTCTGCCCTTGGGACGCAAAAAATAAGACAACAGTAATCATTTACTGTATAAAACTCCACCTATGCGCAACAAAACAAGCACGTTCCCTCTTACGGTTCCTGCACTGACATGTGAGTAGGGAGTTTGGAGACGTTCCTGAATTTATCCCAGGTATCCAAGCATATCAGGCCGATAGGAGAGCATTAAAACCACCCACGGTGGTGACTTAAATATGGTGAATCGAACCAGTGAAGAACTGTAGGTCGATGTGAATGAATGTGCGATCACATGACACACGTTTATAATAACCCTTGCAAGACACGAGTAACTTTGTAGACATTTGGACACACCTGAACCCAGATGGCAGTGAATATTCATTCTATTCGGCGCCACATGACTCTTGGTCCAGAATAGATTATATATTGCTAGCACAGGAGCTATTAAGGGGAGTGGAAGAGGCAGATGTGCACAACGTAGCTATATATGACCACGCGCCAGTATCAGTGACCCTGCCAGAAATGGTGCAGATGGGGCCAAACCAAACTTGGCGCTTCCCGACCTATTTGTTAATGGATGTAGAAGTTTCAACATCACGTGAAGCAATGGTGTTTTTAATATGTAAGGGATAATGGAGATACTAGGGATAGGCCGGAACTTTTATGGGCAGCAGGGAAGGGAGTAATGCGCGGGAAACTAATAGGTTATCAGACAACGCTAAAAAGAAGATCGCGACAAACTACTCGCAGGCTAGCAGGATATTACGCGATAGGTACACGGCAAACAAGACAAGTTCATCAACACAGGTTAAAAATAGATGTAAGCAGGCTAAGGCTGACTTACACGTATGGGTATATCGACGAGAGAGAAGCAGTAATAACAATTATAGAGCCGATGTATATCATTATGGTAGCAAATGAGGGAGACTATTAGCACGACTAGCGAAAGGAAATCACATTCGTCATCAACATATTACAGCGTTAACGAATAAACATGGGATCATGAACACAGACCCTCGAACCATAAACACCATTCTACAAGAATACTACTCAGACTTATATAAGGTGGAACATACGGATAGTGCGGAGGGTAACACCTTTGTAGATGGAATACGGTTACCATCCATCACAAACTATCAGCTTCTCCTTTTAAAAAAACAAATTGAGGTGACGGAAGTGACAGCGGCGATAAGTTACTTTAAATACGGGAAAGCTCCAGGACCTGACGGGTTTACAGCCAAATTATTAAAATTATTGAGTGAGGATATCCCGACCACATTGGTACTCACCTTCAATCATATATTGGAGACAGGAGGGTTGCCCAGCCATTCAAACATGTCACACATGAAGTTGCTACTAAAACCAAACAAACCTTCACATCTGCCTGGATCCTATCGTACATTCTCACTCATTGACCATTATATCAAGATTTTGTCCAGGATCATGGCAGATCTTTTGAGTAGCATTGTTCCTACGCTGATAGGGTGATCACAAGTGGCCTTTGTTAGCTACTTTGTTGGCTACTATCAGTCTCACTATGCATAACACATGTGTGCAGTGGGCAGTATTACCTTTGCCTTCGGTGGAGTAGGAAAACCCCTCTCCTATCGAAGTGTTAGTTGGGGAGATGGAAGATTTGACACCGGGACCTGAATTGTAATACTTAAATGTGACAGGTGACAAATTTGTTAAGGCGCAACTCCGCGGCCCCTACGTTGAGTCTAGCCCGTGAAAATTTACTGGTTGTCAATGGGGAACCCCAACACCCCAGGGCAGCTACAGTATTTAAACAATTAGAGCTGAACCAAGATTTGCTGTATCAGGTTTATAAAATACATGTTGAAATTTTTAGCAATTGCTGCTACCGCAGTCATATCGGAGGTTGGTAATGGACTTAGCGCATGCGCATGTACTAGGGTGACATTTGTGCCAAAAGAAAACCCTACGCAGAATTATACAACGGTTTTACTGGCTGGGGGTCTATCAAGAAGTTAAACGGTATTGTAACTCTTGTCGCATGCGCCAGGTACACAGTCCTCAGCCTCATTTAGTGAGTCCCTTGGTGCCATTAAAAATTTTAGAGGTCCAGTTTGAGAGAATACCCATGGATCTGGTGGAGCCGGTTAATAAATCAGCAAGGGGTCATGAACAGGGGCAATAAAAGGGGCACTGTGTGGGTCACCAGTTTTGAGCACACCCGAGTTCAAAAGAGAATTCATTGTCCAGACTGATGCGTCAGAGGTAGGTCTGGGTGCCGTGTTGTCTCAGGACTGGAGCTTAACGGGGAGGAGCATCCCATTAGTTTCCTGAGTCGAAAACTTACTCCATCAAAAAACAGAGACAGCATTGTAGAGAGAGAGTGCCTGGCGATAAAGTGGGCACTGGAGTCGTTGCGCTACTATTTGTTGGGGATAACATTTTGTTTTGTAAATGATCATTCCCCTGTGACTGGCAGTATTATAGCCCAGGGAGTAGAGTTCAGGTGGTAGAAAGATGAACATAACAGGAGACTTGGAAAACGTTGGCAAACAGTTATTTAATCTGAAAACGGACAGGCAAATTCAGGTGAGATCCATGCCTTGTTCATTTTCAGAAAAATAAGCCGGTCTACATTGTCTGAGGATAGTCGCATGCGACGGTCTGTTAGTACACCACCTGCAGCACTAAAGACGCGCTCAGATAATACACTGGCAGCAGGGCAAGCCAGCACCTCCAAGGCATACCACACATCAAATACAAATATAACAGTAATAATAATATTATTAATAAAAAATGAAATTGCACACACAGTACACAGACACAGCTCATATGTGTGTATGAGAGAGTGTTTCTGTATGTAGTTCATGCCTCTAGCCTAGAAGATCAGTCTTGCTAAAATCTTTAACACTGACCCCTGTTCTGTTCTTAAAATGGTGGATGCTGAACTGCTTCTCAGCCCCCTCATACACAATCATTATGTGGCACTGCTGGGCTCAGTCAGAGGCATCAGATTGAACTAGGCTGTCCTGAGTCATTCTCAATACACACCATTTGTTCATAGCAGATCATCTAGTTCCTATCAGCTCCTCACAGGATAGGGTGGAGAAAAACTGAACTAAATGAACTAATCTTTTGAACTAATCTTTTCAGTGAACTAGTTCATGGTGAACTAATCACCAAAATTAACTAGATTTCCCATCACTATGGTGTACACCTTGGTGGCGCTGTCACAAAACTTCGCCACATTTGTAACATACAGCTCTTGCCCTGTGCAGAGGCGCTGCTTGTGCTCCCTCTTGTTGCAGAGGTGTCTACATTGCCTCGACGCACAGAGCTGCTTTGTAAAGCAGTAGCAGCAGCAGCGCTCTCGGCTGGAATGGAGAACATTATGGATTTCAACAGTGTGTCTTGGTCCTCCAGCATTTTACGGTCCCGGTTCAACGGTGTGATGAGGCTTTGTAAGTTGTCCCGGTAGCGAGGGTCTAGGAGGGTGTACACCCAATAATCTGACGTGGTGAGAATGTGGCCGATGCAGCGGTCGTTTCTCAGGCAGTGCAGCATGAAATCAACCATGTGCTGCAGACTCACAACTGGCCAACAAACGCTGTCCTCTGGAAGAGCGTCACACTAATAGATTTTTGTAAATTTAAAATAGAATAAAGCAGCAGCAATTTTTGAAAAATTACAAGGATGAGCCAGTGACAGACACGCAGCAGAGTACACGCTGCGGTGGTTGAAGTGGAGCGGGATCTACACTCCTACAAAAAAATTAAACCTCAGACTACAGTGAACACTGAAACACAACTGTTCACTTGCTGTGAAAGGCCTTTTTGTGGACTTCTAGTTAAGTTTGCAAGCAATGTATTGTATTTTGATGGAAGAGCGTCACACTAATAGATTTTTGTAAATTTAAAATAGAAGAAAGCAGCAGAAATTTTTGAAAAATTACAAGGATGAGCCAGTGACAGACACTCAGCAGAGTACACGCTGCGGTGGTTGAAGTGGAGCGGGATCTACACTCCTACAAAAAAATTAAACCTCAGACTACAGTGAACACTGAAACACAACTGTTCACTTGCTGTGAAAGGCCTTTTTGTGGACTTCTATTAAGTTTGCAAGCAATGTATTGTATTTTGATGGAAGAGCGTCACACTAATAGATTTTGGTAAATTTAAAATAGAATAAAGCAGCAGCAATTTTTGAAAAATTACAAGGATGAGCCAGTGACAGACACTCAGCAGAGTACACGCTGCGGTGGTTGAAGTAAGTGGAGCGGGATCTACACTCCTACAAAAAAATTAAACCTCAGACTACAGTGAACACTGAAACACAACTGTTCACTTGCTGTGAAAGGCCTTTTGTGGACTTCTATTATGTTTGCAAGCAATGTATTGTATTTTGATGGAAGAGCGTCACACTAATAGATTTTTGTAAATTTAAAATAGAAGAAAGCAGCAGCAATTTTTGAAAAATTACAAGGATGAGCCAGTGACAGACACTCAGCAGAGTACACGCTGCGGTGGTTGAAGTGGAGTGGGATCTACACTCCTACAAAAAAATTAAACCTCAGACTACAGTGAACACTGAAACACAACTGTTCACTTGCTGTGAAAGGCCTTTTTGTGGACTTCTATTATGTTTGCAAGCAATGTATTGTATTTTGATGGAAGAGCGTCACACTAATAGATTTTTGTAATTTAAAATAGAGAAAGCAGCAGCATTTTGAAAAATTACAAGGATGAGCCAGTGACAGACACTCAGCAGAGTACACGTGCGGTGGTTGAAGTGGAGCGGATCTAACTCCTACAAAAATTAAACCTCAGATAAGTGAACACTGAAACACACTGTTCACTTGCTGTGAACCTTTTGTGACTTTATATTTTGAAGCAAGTATTGATGAACGTCACACTAAGATTTTGTAAATTTAAATAGAAAAGCAGCAGCAATTTTGAAAATTACAAGGATGAGCCGTGACAGACACTCAGCAGGTACACGCGCGGTGTTTGAAGTGGAGCGGGATCTACACTCCTACAAAAAAATTAAACTCAGACTAAGTGAACACTAAACACAACTGTTCACTTGCTGTGAAAGGCCTTTGTGACTTCTATATTTTGCAAGCAATGTATTGTATTTGATGGAAGACGTCACACTAATAGATTTGTAAATTTAAATAGAAAAGCAGCAGCAATTTTTGAAAATTACAAGGATGAGCCATGACAGACACTCAGCAGAGTACACGCTGCGGTGGTTGAAGTGGAGTGGGATCTACACTCTACAAAAAAATTAAACCTCAGACTACAGTGAACACTGAAACACAACTGTTCACTTGCTGTGAAAGGCCTTTTGTGGACTTCTATTATGTTTGCAAGCAATGTATTGTATTTGGGGGGGGGGGGGGGGGGGGGGGGGGGGGGGGGGGGGGGGGGGGGGGGGGGGGGGGGGGGGGGGGGGGGGGGGGGGGGGGGGGGGGGGGGGGGGGGGGGGGGGGGGGGGGGGGGGGGGGGGGGGGGGGGGGGGGGGGGGGGGGGGGGGGGGGGGGGGGGGGGGGGGGGGGGGGGGGGGGGGGGGGGGGGGGGGGGGGGGGGGGGGGGGGGGGGGGGGGGGGGGGGGGGGGGGGGGGGGGGGGGGGGGGGGGTGAAAAATTACAAGGATGAGCCAGTGACAGACACTCAGCAGAGTACACGCTGCGGTGGTTGAAGTGGAGCGGGATCTACACTCCTACAAAAAAATTAAACCTCAGACTACAGTGAACACTGAAACACAACTGTTCACTTGCTGTGAAAGGCCTTTTTGTGGACTTCTATTAGTTTGCAAGCAATGTATTGTATTTTGATGGAAGAGCGTCACACTAATAGATTTTTGTAAATTTAAAATAGAAGAAAGCAGCAGAAATTTTTGAAAAATTACAAGGATGAGCCAGTGACAGACACTCAGCAGAGTACACGCTGCGGTGGTTGAAGTGGAGCGGGATCTACACTCCTACAAAAAAATTAAACCTCAGACTACAGTGAACACTGAAACACAACTGTTCACTTGCTGTGAAAGGCCTTTTTGTGGACTTCTATTAAGTTTGCAAGCAATGTATTGTATTTTGATGGAAGAGCGTCACACTAATAGATTTTGTAAATTTAAAATAGAAAAAAGCAGCAGCAATTTTTGAAAAATTACAAGGATGAGCCAGTGACAGACACTCAGCAGAGTACACCCTGCGGTGGTTGAAGTGGAGCGGGATCTACACTCCTACAAAAAAATTAAACCTCAGACTACAGTGAACACTGAAACACAACTGTTCACTTGCTGTGAAAGGCCTTTTTGTGGACTTCTATTATGTTTGCAAGCAATGTATTGTATTTTGATGGAAGAGCGTCACACTAATAGATTTTTGTAAATTTAAAATAGAAGAAAGCAGCAGCAATTTTTGAAAAATTACAAGGATGAGCCAGTGACAGACACTCAGCAGAGTACACGCTGCGGTGGTTAAGTGGAGTGGGATCTACACTCCTACAAAAAAATTAAACCTCAGACTACAGTGAACACTGAAACACAACTGTTCACTTGCTGTGAAAGGCCTTTTTGTGGACTTCTATTATGTTTGCAAGCAATGTATTGTATTTTGATGGAAGAGCGTCACACTAATAGATTTTGTAAATTTAAAATAGAAAAAGCAGCAGCAATTTTTGAAAAATTACAAGGATGAGCCAGTGACAGACACTCAGCAGAGTACACGCTGCGGTGGTTGAAGTGGAGCGGGATCTACACTCCTACAAAAAAATTAAACCTCAGACTAGAGTGAACACTGAAACACAACTGTTCACTTGCTGTGAAAGGCCTTTTTGTGGACTTCTATTATGTTTGCAAGCAATGTATTGTATTTTGATGGAAGAGCGTCACACTAATAGATTTTGTAAATTTAAAATAGAAGAAAGCAGCAGCAATTTTTGAAAAATTACAAGGATGAGCCAGTGACAGACACTCAGCAGAGTACACGCTGCGGTGGTTTAAGTGGAGCGGGATCTACACTCCTACAAAAAAATTAAACCTCAGACTACAGTGAACACTGAAACACAACTGTTCACTTGCTGTTGAAAGGCCTTTTTGTGGACTTCTGTTAAGTTTGCAAGCAATGTATTGTATTTTGATGGAAGAGCGTCACACTAATAGATTTTTGGTAAATTTAAAATAGAAAAAGCAGCAGCAATTTTTGAAAAATTACAAGGATGAGCCAGTGACAGACACTCAGCAGAGTACACGCTGCGGTGGTTGAAGTGGAGCGGGATCTACACTCCTACAAAAAAATTAAACATCAGACTAGAGTGAACACTGAAACACAACTGTTCACTTGCTGTGAAAGGCCTTTTTGTGGACTTCTATTATGTTTGCAAGCAATGTATTGTATTTTGATGGAAGAGCGTCACACTAATAGATTTTTGTAAATTTAAAATAGAAGAAAGCAGCAGCAATTTTTGAAAAATTACAAGGATGAGCCAGTGACAGACACTCAGCAGAGTACACGCTGCGGTGGTTGAAGTGGAGTGGGATCTACACTCCTACAAAAAAATTAAACCTCAGACTACAGTGAACACTGAAACACAACTGTTCACTTGCTGTGAAAGGCCTTTTTGTGGACTTCTATTATGTTTGCAAGCAATGTATTGTATTTTGATGGAAGAGCGTCACACTAATAGATTTTTGTAAATTTAAAATAGAAGAAAGCAGCAGCAATTTTTGAAAAATTACAAGGATGAGCCAGTGACAGACGCTCAGCAGAGTACACGCAGCATTAGTTGAAGTAACTGGAGCGTGATCTGCACTTAAAAAAATAAAAAAAATCACAGACTGCAGTGAACACTGAAACACAACTGTTCACTTGCTGTGAAAGGCTCCTTTGTGGACTTCTATAGTGGTTGCAACCAAGGTATTGTATACGGATGGAAGCACGTCACACTATTATTTCAATTGCATGGAGCAGCAAGAATTACACTGAAGAAAAAAAAAAGAGTCTGTCAGTGACACGTGCAGATGCCTACAGACAGCGTTGCATACAGAGCAAACTGCAGCGTCACCTGCACTCACACACACCTTGCAGAGCTGTTAAAACAACACTGCAGGCAAAAGGAAGCTTTACACAGCCGGTGGTAAACTAGCCTGCCTAAAGCACAGTACACTAAATCGCAATCTCTAACTGTCCCTCAGAGTCAGCAGAGCAGCGTTCTTTCCCTAACTGAGTTCACAGCACAGTGACGCTAAAATGGCGGCGGCGCCTTTTATAGTGCATTCTGACATCATTTCAGCATCCAATCACAGCCATGCCATTAGTTAACATGACCGCAGCAGTACAGGATGTGCCCACACTTCTTAGGATTCCTCATTGGCTGACTAAAATCACATTGCCTCTCAAATAATTATGGGAACTTCCGATTCCGGTATACGATATATGGAAAATATCGGAACTAAGTATCGGAATTCCGATACAGCGAATATCGGCCGATACCCGATACTTGCGGTATCGGAATGCTCAACACTAGTGATCACTGAACAATCTAGCGTTTCATGGCAAATAGCCAACAGGTAGCAAGAAGCGTGTTGATAAAAAAAAGCTCAAAATAAATGTCCATGAATTGAGGAAAATCAAGCGTGAAGCTGCCAAGATGCCATTTGCTACTAGTTTTGCCATATTTCAGAGCTGCAACGTTACTGGAGTATCAAAAAGCACAAGGTGTGCCATACTCAGGGACATGGCCAAGGTAAGGAAGGCTGAAAAACGACCACTTTTGAACAAGAAACATAAGATAAAACGTTAAGACTGGGCCAAGAAATATGTTAAGACTGATTTTTCTAAGGTTTTATGGACTGATGAAATGAGAGTGACTCTTGATGGTCCAGATGGATGGGCCCGAGGCTGGATCAGTAAAGGGCAGAGAGCTCCAGTCCGACTCAGACGCCAGCAAGGTGGAGGTGGGGTACTGGTATGGGCTGGTTTCATCAAAGATGAACTTGTGGGACCTTTTCGGGTTGAGGATGGAGTGAAGCTCAACTCCCAGACCTACTGCCAGTTTCTGGAAGACACCTTCTTCAAGCAGTGGTGCAGGAGGAAGTCGGTATCGTTCAAGAAAAACAAGATTTTCAAGCAGGACAATGCTCCATCACATGCATCCAAATACTCCACAGTGTGGCTGCCCAGTAAAGGTCTAAAAGAAGAAAAAAAAATGACATGGCCCCCTTGTTCACCTGATCTGAACCCCATAGAGAACCTGTGGTCCCTCATAAAATGTGAGATCTACAGGGAGGGAAAACATTACACCTCTCGGAACAGTGTCTGGGAGGCTGTGGTGGCTGCTGCACGCAATGTTGATCGTAAACAGATCAAGCAACTGACAGAATCTATGGATGGAAGGCTTTTGAGTGTCATCGTAAAGAAAGGTGGCTATGTTGGTCACTGATTTTTTTTTTTGGTTTTTGAATGTCAGAAATGTTTATTTCTAAATTTTGTGTTGTTACTGTATATTGCTTTAACTGGTGAAAATAAACAAGTGAGATGGGTATACAGTCAGGGCCAGAAATATTTGGACAGTGACACAATTTTCGCGAGTTGGGCTCTGCATGCCACCACATTGGATTTGAAATGAAACCTCTGCAACAGAATTCAAGTGCAGATTGTAACGTTTAATTTGAAGGGTTGAACAAAAATATGTGTTAGAAAATGTAGGAATTGTACACATTTCTTTACAAACACTCCACATTTTAGGAGGTCAAAAGTAATTGGACAAATAAACATAACCCAAACAAAATATTTTTATTTTCAAAATTTTGTGGCGAATCCTTTGGAGGCAATCACTGCCTTAAGTCTGGAACCCATGGACATCACCAAACGCTGGGTTTCCTCCTTCTTAATGCTTTGCCAGGCCTTTACAGCCGCAGCCTTCAGGTCTTGCTTGTTTGTGGGTCTTTCCCTCTTAAGTCTGGGTTTGAGCAAGTGAAATGCATGCTCAATTGGGTTAAGATCTGGTGATTGACTTGGCCATTGAAGAATGTTCCACTTTTTTGCACTCATGAACTCCTGTGTAGCTTTGGCTGTATGCTTGGGGTCATTATCCATCTGTACTATGAAGCGCCGTCCAATCAAGTTTGCAGCATTTGGCTGAATCTGGGCTGAAAGTATATCCCGGTACACTTCAGAATTCATCCGGCTACTCTTGTCTGCTGTTATGTCATCAATAAACACAAGTGACCCAGTGCCATTGAAAGCCATGCATGGCCATGCCATCACGTTGCCTCCACCATGTTTTACAGAGGATGTGGTGTGCCTTGGATCATGTGCCGTTCCCTTTCTTCTCCAAACTTTTGGCTTCCCATCATTCTGGTACAGGTTGATCTTTGTCTCATCTGTCCATAGAATACTTTTCCAGAACTGAGCTGGCTTCTGGAGGTGTTTTTCAGCAAATTTAACTCTGGCCTGTCTATTTTTAGAATTGATGAATGGTTTGCATCTAGATGTGAACCCTTTGTATTTACTTTCATGGAGTCTTCTCTTTACTGTTGACTTAGAGACAGATACACCTACTTCACTGAGAGTGTTCTGGACTTCAGTTGATGTTGTGAACGGGTTCTTCTTCACCAAAGAAAGTATGCGGCGATCATCCACCACTGTTGTCTTCCGTGGGCTCCCAGGTCTTTTTGGATTGATGAGTTCACCAGTGCTTTCTTTCTTTCTCAGGATGTACCAAATTGTAGATTTTGACACTTCTAATGTTGTAGTGTTGTGACCCGCACCACAATTGTGGGTTACCAGAGCAATGGGGTACTCAGAGCCGAGCCCATGGAAGTCTATGGGGTTGTCACAGGTAGCGGTGGCTCGGTCTGTGGCCCTGGCGGTCAGCGTTGTTGGGGGGAATATTTACAGGGGATTTGGTATATAACGGTTCGTGACGCCACCTGTAGTTGTCTGATCACTAAGACCAGCGCTGCAGTAATTCTCTGAGGGGATGTTGTGGCAGCCAGATGACGGGTCCCCCACAGGTGGGACTGGTCCCTCAAAGTCTATGGTATTAATGATGTCGGGTGCAGATAAATAAATCAGTCTCACACCATCCAGCGTCTTTCCATACCTTTTACTTGTCAGATGTTTAGGCAGGTCCCAGGGAGGCTGGTCGGGTGGAGGATGTGCTTTGCGATAACAGCTGAACAGGTTAGAGGCCTCCTTTACTTTCCATATGATGAGTCCAACTAGCATAAAGCTTAGTTCACTCCAAGAACTCCAGCTAACTCCTCAGCTGTACTGCCCGGTCAGTTTTGTGGTCGGAGTCTTCCTTTAATGTGAGAGGGCTGAGTTCCTACTGTTGTCCTGCATCGACTCAAGGTTCCCACTCTCCCTGACCCCAGTTACGTACCGACACTCCAAGGGCTGCTTTCTGTGACCTAAGGTCCAGCAAGACTCTGGTTTTTCTACCACTACGCCTGAAGCTGTAGTGACACTTCGGTCCCCAGTGACCGGTGAACAATGTGCAGGATAGTCCAATCCTTAAGGCACTGCTATAACTTCTTCCACTGCGCCCTTCGCCCTGTTCGCGCTTGTAGCATAAGCACTCCACACTTCCTAAGGTAATGCAAGTCAATCCCTTCTTGCTTCTTCCTTGGAGCTCGCTAACAGATGCTCAGTATTCTTCTAGTTCAGGAGCACGTCGACTGAACTTCACTGTCCTTGGGACAGGCGACTGAAGTTTCTGCTGCTAACCCTTCTTTCCATCCAACAGTCTGTCTGACTTTAGCTCACACCGAGCTCTGACAGGACATGTTATCTGATCTCCTCTCCTCCTGCACAGACTGCACACTGACTGACTGACCTGTCCGACGACAGGAAACTGACTGACTGGCTACATACCCTATGGGTGTGTCCAAGTGTGTGGTGGAGTGAATGGTTATTAAGCATTAAACTGTTACCTCTCCGCACATCCTCCAGGGTACTGTGTGTGCCTTCACACCAGGGCTATACAGTAGCAATTTCTTGGATGGGTTTTTTCTGTTCTTGCAGCTTAAGGATGGCTTGTTTCACCTGCATGGAGAGCTCCTGTGACCACATGTTTCGTTCACAGCAAAACCTTCCAAATGCAAACACCACACCTCAAATCAACTCCGGCCCTTTCATCTGCTTAATTGAGAATGACATAACAAAGGGATTGCCCACACCTGTCCATGAAATAGCCTTGGAGTCATTTGTCCAATTACTTTTGGTCCCTTTAAAAACAGGGTGGCACATGTTAAGGAGCTGAAACTCCTAAACCCTTCATCCAATTTTAATGTGGATACCCTCAAATGAAAGCTGAAAGTCTGAACTTCAACTGCATCTGATTTGTTTTTCATCATTGTGGTAATGTCTAGAACCAAAATTAGATAAATGTTGTCTCTGTCCAAATATTTATGGACCTAACTGTATATTTGGTTTTATTAAGTTGCCAAATAATTCTGCACAGTAATAGTTACCTGCACAACAGATATCCTCCTAAGATAGCCAAATAAAAAACAACCCACTCCAACTTACAAAAATCTTAAGCTTTGATATTTATGAGTCTTTTGGGTTGATTGAGAACATAGTTGTTGTTCAATAATAAAAAGAATCCACTCAAATACAACTTGCCTAATAATTATGCAAACAGTATATAATGCTCCATAAATAATGGGCCCCATTTATAATGCTCCAGTGTATAATGGGCCCCGTATATGATGCTTCAGTGTATGATGGGCCCCATTTATAATGCTTGAGTGTATGATGGGCCCCATGGATGATGCTCCAGTGTTTGTTGGGCCCCATTTATAATGCTCCAATGTATGATGGGCCCCATTGATGATGCTCCAGTGTATGATGGGCATATATAATGCTCCATATATAATGGGCCCATATGATGCTCCAGTATATGATAGGCCCCATGGATGATGCTCCAGTGTATGATGGGCCTATATAGTGCTCCATATATAATGGACCCCATTTATAATGCTCCAGTGTATAATGGGCCCTATCTATGATGCTCAAGTGTATGCTGGGCCCCATATATAATTCTCCAGTGTTTAATGCTCCCCATATATTGCTCCAAACATTAAAAAAAATGAAATACTTCTCCTCGCTGGGCACTGCTCTACTCTGGACTCCTCAGCGTCGCCATCTTCCAGCTCTCTGCAATTGGACTGTTCAGGCAGAGGGCATACAGACGTGACGTCATCGCGCTCTCTGACCTCAATGTCACTGTCAGGAAACCGGAAGACGTCACAGCGGTGGAACAGGAGAGGTAAGTATTGTAAGTGCTGGGGCCCTGAGCAAGCAGGGGGGGCCCACTTGTGGGAGATGGCACTGGCACAGGGCCCCTCATAGTACGCAGGAGTTTCTGATGGCGAGTGGGCTCCCCCCACCATCAGAGACACCGGCGTACTATGAGGGGCCCTGTGCCACTGCCATCACCCACGAGTGGGCCCCCCCACTTGCTCAGGGCACCGCCACTTGCCTGGGTGCGCCAGATGCTGATGCCGGCCCTTGGGGGGTACAGCCCAGATAGGGAGGTGGAAAAACTGGCATATGTTGAGGTGTAGGCTTGACGTTCAGCAGTTGCAAATGGAGGAATTGGAGAAGTCGGAGGAAGAGGAGGACAAAGCGAGCCATTTTGCTGGCAACCTATGTGTCATCAGGGAAGGTGGGACAAAATCCTTTGAAATCCATGCATGGTTCATTTTAATGAAAGTGAGATCACCAACATTTTTGGTCGACAGCCGGGTCCTTCTTTCTGTCAGGATTGATCCAGCATCACTGAAGACTCTTTCTGATAGCACACTACCAGCAAGGCAAGTGACTCCTGTAAGGGATATTGTGCCAATTTAGGCCAGGTGCCATTTTCAGGCCCAGTAGTCAAAGGGGAATGACTGTGAGGAGAACATCGATAGGGAGGAGAGGTAATTTTGAAAACCCTAGTTGACAACTGCTGTCTCCTGTCTGTTGCAATCGATGCAGTATTACCAGTCGTTGAGCGTTACTCGAGAAATCAGTCCCCCAACATGGTCATGAAACCCCTGTCTCCAACGCCACTCCGGCTGTGTTTCACCCAAAAAAACCTCTTCCATTTGGCCCAGTACGGCTCGTGGTAATCCTGCACCCCTGCTGTGTGCTGGAAAGCCTCTAACAAACGGTTTACCAGAGTTGCTTGTTTGTTCGCCAAAATTTGCTCTAGGTTCTCCGTGGCATGATGTTTTGTAATTTGCCTTCATAGCCGAACGAGGATTATGGCCAACCAGTAGTTGTCAAACCTTCATAATATTGGCAATGCGGGGGTCCTTTTAGGCTCCCCCCACCATCAAGACACCGGCGTACTATGAGGGGCCCGTGCCACTGCCATCACCCACGAGTGGGCCCCCCCACTTGCTCAGGGCACCGCCACTTGCCTGGGTGCGCCAGATGCTGATGCCGGCCCTTGGGGGGTACAGCCCAGATAGGGGGGTGGAAAAACTGGCATAAGTTGAGGTGTAGGCTTGACGTTCAGCAGCTGCAAATGGAGGAATTGGAGAAAGTCGGAGGAAAGGAGGACAAAGCGAGCCATTTTTTTGGTCACTGATTTTTTTTTTTGGTTTTGAATGTCAGAAATGTTTATTTCTAAATTTGTGTTGTTACTTTTAAATTGCTTTAACGGTGAAAATAAACAAGTGAGATGGGTATAAATTTGGTTTTTTAATTGCAAAT